>JADBJO010010676.1:52500-60000 GCA_016801955.1 Conus betulinus | reverse complement strand
GGGAAGAGGAATGAGGCTGGGGGTAGAGTCTGAGGATGGAAGAAACACGGGGATAGCAGGAGGGGGGGAGGGAGCTGGTGGCAAGGCAAAGGGTGGCCATTTTGAAGTGAAATGGGAAGGAGCGTGTCAAAAACTACCACACGGTGGAGGGGGTCTGAGGCAGCGAGCTGGGAGAGTGTTTTGATGCAGGTAAGAGACTTATGGAGGAGAAGGAGAGAGGGGGGGGGGGGGCTGATGAAATAGCAGTAGTAGGTGAGGGGTGGGATAAGGATTGGGATGGGTGGGGCGTAGACGGGGGCATGATGATAATGCTACAGAATAAGGAAAACCTAGGGACTGGTGTTGGAAGGAGGAGCGGGTGGGGGGAATGAAGGAGTGGAACTTAAAAAAACGGAAAGGGAAAAAAAAGAGGCTGGAGTGGACGAAGGAAAAGCAACAACATAAATGATAAAATGTACGATGATTCACACCACTGTAATGCACGATATAAAGGGGGTGAAGTGAGGGGGGATGAAGAAGGGCTGAAATAACGGAAAGACGTGCAAAGTGGCGAGAGGTGGAAGCGGGGAGGTGTTCATTCACATTCTCAGTTTCTTTATTACTATTGATAAGTACACTGACTCCTGTTTCCTTGTTAACTAATCCTGATTGACTTCATCACTGAAAGGAGAAAGGGAAAGAAGAGACAGAGGGTATGATCTGGAATCGAAGGAAGATGAGGAGGGGAGCAGTATGCATTAGGCGCAAAAGATGGTCAAAGGAGAGGAGACAGGGTATGCTGGGGAGGAGGGGGTTGTCGTCCAGTTGAATACTAAGAGGGTAGGTGATGGGAGGGAGAGCGGGGAAGGTGCAGGGAGGAACGAGGGGAGGGGATGTCCCGGGCTTCTGAACCACCCACCGGGGAGCTTCTTCACCTCTTAAAAGATAAGAAAGGGAGTAAAAGGAACGGCCTGCATGCAAACGGCACAAGACTGTTTCAGAAGGTGTTTTGTGCCTTCTTTTAAATACTGCAGAGCATGTTCAACTGCTTGGTTGGTTGTAACTAGTCGCCTGACCTCTCTATCGAGTTCATTTCTCATTGATTACACTGTAAGGGTTAACACTCACCAAACTCTCCTGACCTGCATTTCATTTGACAGCTAAGCGTGCTGACAGTTGTCAGAATTCTCAACACCTCAATTTGAATGTCAGAACACTCTCACAGTTCAGTTCCCCTGGTCTCATGTAAAATTTCACTTAACATGGATCATATTGAAGCTTGCAAGAATACCTTCATCCCCCAACCTCCTTCAATTGTTTTCAATATCAGTCATAGGGAAACTCGTCAATAATGTAGTCGCTATTGAATCCCCTTGGCCTCATATGAAATGACCTTTTCGGTCAAACGTTCTGAAACTTTCAAAACTGTGACAATAAAGAAAATCTTGCCTTTGGATCGCACGGAACGGCCAGTGAAGAGTTAATACATACTTGTCAGAATGTAGTCAGTCTAATTTTACCTTCCTCCCTTCAAACCTAAGTTGAAACAGGATCTACGTTAACACATGTTACACACACACACACACACACACACACACACACACACACACACACTCACTCACTCACTCTCTCTCTCTCTCTCTCTCACTCTCACACACACACACACATACACACACACACACACACACACACTCTCTCTCTCTCTCTCTCTCTCTCTCTCTTTCTCTCTCTCTCTCTTTCTCTCCTCGCTTTCACACACACACACACACACACACACACGCGCGCGCGCGCGCGCGCGCGCGCGCACCCACACTTCACACGCACGTAAAATGCTGATAAAAGCAAGAACCTTTTGGCTTCCAAGCTCTCCCAGTTGTCTGAGCGAGGCTTCTGGTCTTCTCTGAGCGAGGCTTCTGGTCTTCTCTGAGCGAGGCTTCTGGTCTTCTCTGTCACCTAGTGGTTGTGAATGCATCCTGAAGTCCCTGCAGTGGGTTGGTCCAGCACAAGTCACATGTCTTCCTGCGTTTCCTGGGAACGGATTCTCTGGAAGCCTGTGAACTCGATAACGATGTAGGCAATATCCCGTCTCTGGAGTCGTTTGCCCTTGGTGAGGATGGATGTGGCTGTGGAAGATGAAGCGCCGAAGCTCGTGGTTGACTAGTGGTGATTCTCGTAGACAGCCCATCCTTCACGACCTGCATAAAACGAAGCCGCAGATTGAATTCTGAGCAAGAAGTCGCCGCTAAACCATCACAACGAACACACTAAAGCATGAACAATAGGAACTAACGCCTAATAATGACGTTCATACAAGGTGAGAATAAACAGGGCAGTAAAGTCTATGGAAAAAAGATAGTAAACCTGGGACAGAGAAGTCTGGGAATGAGGCTTAAGCCTTAGAAAAGACAAATCAACCTGCGAAACAACAAAAAACTCACATTTTGAAAGAAGATTAAACCATACTTTGCACGGGTAACGTCAGACCTATAAAAGAAACTGGCATTAATTAACCCTTCTGACAAAAAAAAAAGTTTATCAGCCCTATGGTAAGGTAAAATAATATCGCTTATAGCCCAGCCGACCGCAAAGGGTCAAATAGGGCTGTCACCGCGTTGAAGTCAACTCACAAGTCAAAAAACAAACAAACAAAAACACAAAAAATAAACAAAAATCCACCTCACTCACAAACCTAGTTAAAAACACACCTCTAAAAACACACTGGAAATGTTGAAAACCTGCAAAAACCTTAGATCAGATGAAAAAAAAATACGAATCTCTTTCAGAAATTCAAAGATGACGTCATATTGGACATCTTTGAACAAGGTTATCTTGGAGTCTGCTGTAAAGTGTTTATGACTGGCACATCAAGCAAGTTCCAACACTCTAAAAGAATATATTTCAGTATGAATGGTACATGACATGGAATGCACCATAGTTCAGGAACAGCGAGTTGGTCACGTGCTGACAAATCTAAACATGGAAGTGTACCTGTGGAAGAATGGAGGTAGGTTGGAGACTCATCATTCAGACAACACAAGTCCAGCTCCGAAGACACATCTTCAAGAAGCAGACCTCTGGACGAAGACACACTACTCCACAGGGGATTATGGCCATTAAAGTCACCCAACAGCTAACAAGGACGGTGAAGTTCTTTAATCAGACTGACAAGATCCTGACGACAAACCAGGACAGAAGATTATGCGTGCGTGCGTGCGTGTGTGTGCGTCTTGTATGTGCGTGCGTGCGTGCGTGCGTACGTGTGTGCACAAACGTGTGTACAATGCTAACGTATATACAACCCTTTTATTAGTTGACGTTTTTCACGTTAAATAAATATTTGCGTTGCCGTATGAGTGAAAAAAAAATGCGCATTTGTGAAGAACTCTGTGTGTGTGTGTGTGTGTGTGTGTGTGTGTGTGTGTGTGTGTGTGTGTGTGTGTGCGTGCTTGCGTGCGTGCGTGTGCGTGCGTGCGATCGTGCGCAAGCCTGCGTGCGCGCGCGCGTATGCATTGCGGCGTGTTTAGGAGAGAGGACAGTAGGCATTCGTTTCCATTTCAATCTCTGTGGTAAAGGGTCATTTAAAAAATCTGTTTCAGCGGTGTATTCATACATTTCTCAATACTTTTAAGGCAAGGGATAGAATCGACACGTGCACTTACTGCATGGATGCGAACCAAAAACGCAAAAATGTTCGAGATCCATCCCGCTTTATACCTTTTCACCACCCGCTTTCCCCCACTCCTCTAACCACGAGATTCTTATCTGTGCATTGTGTTTGCAACTGGTATCAGGATCTCAATATACTTTAAACCTCTTTCTCTTCTCCAACTGTCTCACAGCAGTTTAACGCATTTGTATTTTGTTGGTTGAAAAAAGTGTGTGTGTGTGTGTGTGTGTGTGTGTGTGTGTGTGCGTGTGCATGTGTGTGTGTATGCGCGCGCGCGCGCGCTTGTGTATGTTTAGAGAGTATGTGTGTCTGTGTATTATGAGAGAGAGAGAGAGAGAGAGAGAGAGAGAGAGAGAGAGAGCGAGCTGACCTTCGTGTTCAACACTGTCTTTCCTACCTGGCTTCCAATTGTGACGGTTGCCCAGACAACCGGTAAACGCAAAAGGAACCAGACGCCAGGTCAATTAATGCAATAGAGCCCAAATGCTGAACGAATCGTTCACCGACATTTCTGCCGTATGTGCCACTGTTCCGGCAGTCCTGAAACACACAACACTTCAGTCCAGTCTGCAAAGGCCAAGAAACACTTGTTCCTATTTATTAAAGAATAAAGCCCAGCCAAGACTACAGAATGCTCTGAAGAACGTCTTTGATCCGAAAGAGGTAGAATGGAGAACTGGGATGGAAAATTCAAACGAGTTACATGTTTTCGTTTGCTTACGGTTAGAGGTGTTGATTTGATTTTACAGAAAACTGTAGTCTCAGACATTCCATTTGAATCCGTAGCACTCTCACTACTAACTAACGTTGAGAGTACTGTGGATTCAAATGGAATATCTGTAACCACAGTCACGGTTCATTTCACATGAAGAGAACAAACGGTGCTTTTTTATATAACGGTGCTGTTTGTGCTTTTTATATCAAACTTGCCGAGTAGTTCTGCATGTAGCTCTACCTCCTAGGCTTGGTAGATGCTGTTACTTACTATGACACATCTGTGTGTGTGTGTGTGTGTGTGTGTGTGTGTGTGTGTGTGTGTGTGTGCACATGTTGGCAGTGGGAGGAGATTTGAGGTGAGGGGGCAGCAAGGGGAGGAGGGGGGGGGGGGAGGGGAAAGGAAAGCATGTTATCGGGGTTCCCTAGTAATGTGTCGCCCATTTTAAAATTTGTTTTTGTGAAACACAGAATGCCGACCCTCAACAGAAAAAGAGAAAAGGAAGCTTGTCGCCAAGCGAATTCCCACTCTACACCCGTTGATATCTGTAAAAACGTTTCTTGCACCGCTCTTGAAACTGAACGATTTCAACGTTGCGAACTCTTCCGCTCCTCATCACTTGATCCCATTGAAAACGTAACTGTTCTCAAACAAACTATCAGAGTTTACCATTGGAGGCGGTGTTGTACCTGGTGCAGTCTGCTTTGAAGCCCTGGACGATTCTTCTCGGTCGCCGTCTCACTGGCAGGCCCGTCAGAGGAATGAGGGCGTCCTCTAGACAACCCCAAGGCACCCACACAGCCACCGGCACATCGCCGCCGCTCTGGCCGGTACTGTCCCTCAGGTCACCATGGCTTGGGCATTCCTGTATGACATGCTGTGCTCTCTACTCCACCCGCCCGCGCTGGCTGAAGGGCTAAGGACAATCTTCAACTTTCGGCCATTTTAAAGGCCTGACAATAGTGGTTTGTTCAGTTCTAAGAAGATAACGTAGGTCACCCTGACCTCCTGCATCCATCCCTTGTGAAAGTTTCTAGTACTGCCGCGTTGAAACGCAGTGACAGTCTTAGTGCTATCCAGACGCTAAATTTGCATGCCCTTGCTGGGGATGGTAATTGTCCTGGAAGACGTTGTCCAACGGTCTTCAGGCAGACTGATTCTGATTCCTTGAGAGTGATCACCCTGTATGATCTTGCTGAAAAGAAGTTCTGACGAAGGAGGAGAAATCGCTCACAGAATGAAGACAGTCCTATGAAGAAGACACTAAAGTCACAGAAAAAGTTCATAAAAACTTAACGATACGAGCAACTAAAACATGGAAAAAACAACAAAAAAAAACGCTGTGAATGAAGAGCATGTCCCTAAAAAAAAAACAGAAATTAACCTTCGGAAAAAGGGCTCCGTCATTCTGAAAGCTTACACTAAACTTTATGAGAGGCGATGGAGGAGGAAACTAAACGTTTAGACAAGAAAGACTGCAAACCCCGTAAAGAACAAAGCTAAACCTTATTGAAAGAAAAAAAAACTATAAAATGAGACAATTAAATCTTAAAAAGGACACTGAACCACATGAAAGGAGGACCCTAAAGTTCGTGAAACAAGGAAACTAAGCCCCAAGAAAAATATCATATGAAAGGACACTAAACCTCTCGGAGAGATGACGCTAAACCCTACAAAAATATATAGCTACACTGTAAAAAAAAAAAAAAAAAAAAAAAAGCGTTTGTACTTGTTTTGAAAGTGAGGAGACTAGACCTTAGGGTGAAAGAGAACAATGAAGTCTGGGAACAGAGGAAACCAGACCGTCTAGAAGGACAACACTCGCTACTGAAAAGGGATACGGAACCCTATAAAACATTAAAGAATATGTACTAATACCCATACAAGGAAACATTAAATACTATTTGAAAGATGACACCGAAAAGTTCTAAAGAAGGGACATAATACAGACCAAGAAAGAATACACTAAAGCATAAGAAGCAGAGACTAACGCCTAAGAATAGTGTTCATACACGCTGAGAATAAAGAAGACAGTCAAGTCTTTGAACACAGAAAGCAAACCTGGGAAAGAGAGAAGACTGTGAATTAGGCTTAAGCCTTTGAAAAGACAAACCAACCTACAGAACAAAGAGTAGAGGTTTTGAAAGACGTGTTCACTAAACAATATGAAAGGGTAGCATTTTTCTCAATAAAAGAAGCTGACACTAACTCTTTTGATAAAAAAACGATTATAAGACCTCTGGGAGGGAGATACTAAAATCTATCAAAAACTCATGGAATAAGTCCACAGCTGTAAGGAGGGGGAACACTAACATCTCGGATAGCAAGACGCTGTGTCTATGGAGTGACGCTACAGAAGACGAAGGATCCACATGTTCACGCTGATTACCATGCCACTGACAGATGGTCTGTGTATTAAAGGACGCTCAGAGCAGGAGGTACCAGATGCGCACTAGGGAATATTTCAGGAAGAGCTCTAAAGACTTCCTTAACAGCTCTGCAGCTCAGTCCCCGATGATCTCAAAACATGCGCCGATGTTCCAGATCCCTGAAATAGAAGACCTGCTACGTAGCGGAGTCAACTATTCATGCTCTTCCAGAAAATATTTCCTCTGTTACCCCCTGTTTTGTGTCCATGAACTACAGAATATTGATGTAAGAAACCTGAGCAACTCTATTAAGCATACGAACGACTGACACTAACGTTAGAAAGACGCACAGAACCAGGGGAGAGAAAACACTACATTCTGTGAATGAGGTAAACAATATGCCCTGACAAAGATGACACTAAAACCCTTTTTTAATGAAGGAGACTAAAAAAAAAACCAAGAAACGTTGTGAATGAAGATGATACTGAATCATCAGGGGGGAAAGGCAAACCATCTGAAAGCACACGGTGAACGTCTCCTACAAACCAGGTACTGAACTCTTGTTTAAAAACAAGATTCTGTGACTACAAAACACAACTAAAGTATGAAAGAACTTGGGTAGGGGGAGGGGGGCTCTACTGGAAAATTGCAGGAGAAGGAATGAAAAAAAAAGGAAAAGATTTAAGGACAAGACCACCGCGCCTACTCTCCTTGTCGTAATAAGCAGGATTCCCTGAGTTCACTCGTCCTGGTCTCTATTTTCCACAGCC
>JADBJO010010676.1:30000-47500 GCA_016801955.1 Conus betulinus | reverse complement strand
GACAGATGTGTCCCTCTTCCCCACTTCCCTTTTTCCTGATTTTTGAAAATGCGGAAGATGACCCCCCCCCCCCCTTCACCTCCCCTCCACTCCTCCCGCTTTTATTTAAAACTTGGAGGACTCCTTTAATAGTGTTTTTTTTTCCATTACAGTCCAACCATCTATAAGAAGAAAGAGATATGATGACGTTAATAACTATCAAAATACATGCCATGCATTATTGATATTGCAGTGGTGGCTACTCAAACTGAACTCGCTAGATTTTATTAGGAAGTTTTCAACTGATGAGACACGTCATAGACCTGTTTGATGGGTTGCAGAGTTATGTGAGAATCACTCAGTGTAGACTGTGTAGCTGCTTAATACCATCTGTGATGGAGAGACGTCAAACAAACCATTTCCCTGAACTTCATAATTCAGGAAATCACAGTGATGTTTTGTAAGTGTTAGTGTAGATTGTTAGTGTAGATTGTAGAGCTGTTTATTGTCTAATATTATCTATGATAGACAGACGAAAAAGAAACCACTGAAGTTTCTTTTTCTGCAAATTTCTGAGTTATTTATGAGAGAGAGAGAGAGAGAGAGAGAGAGAGAGAGAGAGAGAGAGAGATGACGAGCAATGGTGACGAGAGTTTAAAATAATGAATAAACGTATGAGAGATTAGAGAGAGAAATGAGAAGATATTAAGGCACTGTCACGGCTACTTAAACACATTTCAAATTAATATAGTCTGTAAATACGAGTATGAAGCGATTAGAAATTGTGAAATGGAAGATATTAAGGCACTGTCACGGCAGATGAAACACATTTCAAATTAATATAGTCTGTAAATACGAGTGCCATGCTGAGTTGGAACTATTCAGCATATCACACGCAGATGACTTAACCATGCATGTGATGGATCGGAAGAAAAAAAAAATAATTGAATGATAATGACGGAGTGGTGTTGTGTCCACATGCGACGGACAACCTACCTAAAAGGATGATAAATGTAGTAAAGTCATACAAACTGGCCACCTTAAATTCAGGTTGGTCAGTTGGAATACTTTACAATTTCTCATGTAGACAGTGATGGTACGTACACTAGAAAAAAAAAACGTAAAAGCATAGTTCTGCCTTTTCTCTCAGAATTGATTTTCTTATCAATCGCTCATGATAATTTATTTTCTCTCTAGTTGCAAATTCTGTGCATTGCTCAAGTAAGCTGAGCTTCCGACACACCACCGATACACACGTATATTATTTTGTCCACCACGGAATTTTCGCACCAGTTTGACTTAAAATCTATGAAAACAAACATGATTATTGCCATAATTTCATTAGTTTTGTCACACCACCTAATCTTTTCATCATGTTCACAGCCTGGCAGGTCTCCAAAACTTTTTGTTTTGGTTCTAGATCGCCAAACTGAAGATGTCCTGTTCCTCCAGTGATCACTGAATATCTTTTATTTACCGTTTTAACATCCCATCTGGTAGTAGTTTAAGTACGTCTTTTGGTTAATTTTAAGTGTCGGTTTTGTTGTTGCTGTTGTTGTTTTGTTTTGTTTTTAATGTGCGTGGCAGTATGATTTTCAATATTAGCCACAGGTACACCACCGCGTTGTGGTGGTGGTGGTGTGTGTGCGTGTATGGTGGTGTGGTGGTGATGTGGTGATGTGGTTTGCGTGTGTGTGTGTGTGTGTGTGTGTGTGTGTGTGTGTGTGTGTGTCCTCGAATGAGATATTTTGTCTTTGACAGTGACTGATCTCCTGTTTAATTACACACACACACACACACACACACACACACAACACACACACACGTGCGCACGCACGTACGCACGCATGCACGCACGCATGTACGCACGCACACGCGCACACACACACACGCATACACACACACACTTACACACACACATGATTTCAAAATTTTCACAACACTAGTAAAAAGTATACAATAAGACATTTTTTATTTCGATTTGTTTATTACAAATGAACAAAACAATTCAATTAAAGCTTTGTTGACAAATCATTAACACCTCTGTGTGTTGTTGGGTTCTTTTTTTTCTCACAAAGTGGAACATAAACACAACACACGCGCGCGCGCACAAAAAACGTACTACGAATATGCAATGCACACACCAAAAATCACAAGAAAAATGGGGGAAAAAAAAAAAAAAAAAAAAAAAAAAAACCGACTGCGAAACTCGCCCCATACACATACCAACGCATACAGCACTTGAGTTGCTCGATGATTTATTTGTACGCCGTCAACTTTTATGTCCGATTTCAAGAAGTAAACAAAACAAAACAACAAAAAAGAAAAAAAAAAAAAGAAAAAATGCTTTTTTTAAAGAGTGCCAAATCATTTTCGCTGAAATTTTACTTTCGCAAAGGCGATAAAGCTTAAAAAAAAAAAAAGCAGACCCAGCTATGGTAACTAACAACACCTGCAAACGTATGGTAGCTAACAGCATCTGCACGCTTAAATTTCGAGGCTTGACGCTCTATCACACCCACAAATCAATATTGCTCCAACCAGTCTGCAACATTAACAGCAGACTATTGAAAGAATCGTGATGTACGTGGGTTAAGTAGTCCCGATCCTTTCCACGTTCAGGAATAGATAACCCATGTAGATTTCAGAGGCTTCATTCATTTCCAATCCTTGCCACTATAGTGGCTGTTCTTGCTGACACTGATCCAATTACAGAATCTGTTTCACTGAAAACGTATCCTTTTACTCCTTGCCAAAGTAGTGACTGTTTCGCTGACGTCGATTCGACTGTAAATTCCATGAAACAAATTTTCTGATTTCAAAAGATGTGGAGGGACAAGCATACTGAATTGTACATATAGATGATTCTCAAATTCATTCTGAAATGATGAAATCCCCAAACAGACACTAGCATTGCTAGGGAACAGGCTAGATAACACAGAGGCAGAAAGAATATCGAACTTCTCTATAGCCTGCATACGCTTTGCGACAAAAACATCTGCAATATCGGGGGGAACTCTACCACGTCTTCATAGACTTCAAGAAGGCGTTTGACGGAGTCAGGAAGGAGGCATCATAGACCATACTGAAGGAATTCAGCATGGGGCAAAAGCTTACCAACACCATTAGGCGACTGCAGTCTGAAGTGACTAGTGCGGCACTGACACAAGGTGCGATTAGAGAATGGTTCCATACTTCAACTAGAGTTCGTCAGAGATGCCTGTTCTCTCCCATGTTATCTGCATATTCCTACGACGTATCATGACCGATGCACTTGAAGATCATGTCAGCATGGTCTGCCCTACAGAACGATCACTAGCCTTTGCTTTGCCTATGACATCGATGGCCCAGCGGACAGTGAATAAGCTTCTGGAAACATGAACAAGAGATGGCATGACGATCAGCACGGAGAAGACCAAACTGATGATCTGCCACACAGCACCATCAATATTGAATCATTCAACGCCCATTTTGCGCTGAAGTAGATGAAGATAAGTGATTGCTCGTTCATTTTCGTTGTCCTAAGTGTTTTGTATCTTGACTGAAGAAGATCTAATTGTCGAAACGCGTCGTGTTTTGTCTTGTGATTTGTTTGTGTACGTTGGTTTTTTTTTTTTTTTTTTTTTTTTTTTTTTTTTTTTTTGGGGGGGGGGGGGGGCGGTGCGCTATTAATAACATTTCAAAATTTGTTTAGATTTCCGCCTGCAGTCGCCTCATTTTGCGACGAGATCCATTTTTTTTTCAATTGTTCACTTGTCTGGGATCTATCATAAACAAACCTCTCAAGGGCAGCAGAGGCAACATCGGCACTGTCAGTCTAAACCCTGTAAGGAAGGAGAATAACATGCCCACAAAACTCAAGGTCAGGGTCCTGTGTGCACGGCTGTTTACTATATTCTTGCATGCATGCGAGACATGGATCCTCACAGCGGATCTGAAAAGAATCCAAGCACTGGCAAATGAGGTGTTAGCGCAAGATGCCAAACATCAGATACGCTGACTATATCACGCGAAGAAATGCATCGAATATCAAGATCTACTATCATCAGTTAAGAAAATGATACTGCTTTTTGGCAGAGTCACGTCACAAAATCCAATGGCCTCGCTAAAAAAAAAAAAAAAAAAAAAAATCCGTCGAGGAACCGTTCAGGATGGCCGATGGAGGGGAAGACAGATAGAACGCCTGACTGACATCCTTTAGAATGGACGATGGAAACACTTGTTGAGATCGAAGTCTTGGCATACTACAGGCAGAACCAGAGTTATCCTAGCACACTATTATTCACTCTGAAGCCCGAATGTCTCCCAACGGAGTAAAGGAAGAAGGAAAAGGAGCAAAGCCGTTTTAGTTGAGCGTCCAAGTGAGTGTCCAAAATGCATTAAGGCCTCCCGAGTCTGAATCTAACACAAGGGATCTCTCTTTGACAAAGAACGCCATACGATTACGGCCCTAAAAAGCGAATCAAACGCAGAAGAAAGAATGGGAAATAGAGACGAAGTAGCATACACAAAAAAGGCATCGAGCAGAGATGGGGTTTAGAGTCCCGAGAATTCGCGAGTGGCTGGTGTTTGCTCGAGGTGCCAGAAAGCGGGAGACGAGAGTAGTAAATACACGGGCGATAGGAAAATTTACTCCTACGTCAGCAAGAGCAATCATTCTAGCAGGGACTGGGTGGAGGATGGCAGGGTAGAGGAGCCGAACCGTTGTTTCACTTTTTAATTGTCGTTTTGTGGCATAAGGAATCGGTGCCTTCTTTCAACATGGCAACGAAAAACAAAGGGGGCACCATTCTCAATATGATATTCATACAAGTAATAGAAACATAACCAAATCCGCAATTGACGAACATAGAAAGAACGCCATACAGTCTTCACCAGAAACATTACACACGTATTGAAATGCTGAATCGTAACATGGTCAGAACACGTCATTTCTTTCATGTCAAACGAGCAAACAAGACCGATTAGCTGTTCTGAACTGTCCAGGTTGCCAACCCTGCTAAACAGGTTGACTTCTCTCCCTTTGTTCAGTTACCTCCCCTTCGTCCTGTGCAGCATAGATAGCCCTCCCCCCCCCCCCCCCCCCCCCCCCTCCCCCACCGCTCTCCCCCCCATTCTCACTCCTCATTCCCGCCTTCTTCTCTTAACGTTAAAGCCTTAACTGTAACTGTCATAAATCAACATGCATAATATAACATTTTAAACTGTACTGTCCGGAGATTCTGTGGAAGCCAAACACAAGCATCCTAGCTAAAGTTACAAAGAGTACTGTATTGCACTGGCTCACCGTAGGGAGAAAGGCTATGACCAAAAGAAAAACCCATCTGTCAGTGTGTGGTATGTACAGGAAGTAGAGAGGTAAAGAAAAATGGATAAAAAAAAAAAGATGACCAGTGTGCCGCTATCGATTCATCAATCTGTTCGGGTTTGTGGGCGACAGTAATACAAATCTGCGCCATTCTCAATGCTTTGGATGCATCAATACATCGATATCTCACAGAAGTCAATGAAAACATAAAAAAGCCGTTTATGTTCCTTGAGTTTCTAATGGCTTCATCACCGAAACTGGTGTGACTACATCACAAACAAGCACAATACCTAGAGATAAACATCCGCGAAGGCGCTGAGGTAAATTAGGGTCAGGTGAGGTTAGGGTCACCATTATCATTGTTGTTATGTCAAAGCCATTTCGCTTACCCATCTTCTGTTGGTGCTGGTATATCCTCAGTCGGGTCCTGAACATCCCCAGCGAGCCGGTCAGACGTCACCTTTTTCATCAATAATGAATTGCATTGTATCCACCTTCTGATCACTGCCAACTTCTGGTTGTCGTCAAACAATGCACTCCGTGTCTCTCTGTCTTTCGATCAAGCGAAACAGGACAGAGAGAAATGTGAACAGCCCCGTCCTTTTTTTTTTTTTTAGGTTGACTTAGGTTGACAGTGTATGAAATTTCAGGTTAATGTAAGAAAAGATTAAACAAGTGAAAAACAAAAGTAGAGAAAAAAGGAAGGGAAGCAAAGCAGCTGGCTGAAGCAGCTCGTACGTCATCGGATGCTACTACATGATACAGCTATGTCACATTTTGGTAAACGGTATTCCATGTTTTTGGCTCGTGGACAAAGAACAAAATGATATAACAAAAGAAAACGCAGTGCTCCGTTAGGAAATAGAGAAGACATTGTTTTCCGGTTATCTCATCTTCCGTTTCCTCCTGCTGGTCTTCTTCCCACGTCTCTTATACAGGCTCTTCCTCACAGAACCACACCCACAGCCTGCCCGTCGCAGCCTCGTCATCCATTGTCCATCGGATAGCAGCCTTTGTGAGGCAACCCACCAGTGGAGGCCCTGCGCTGCTGCTGTGTCATCACATCGGCGGTGTTCGTTGGCGCCAGTTCTGATTACAACAGGCAGCAGCACAGCACGTAGCCAACGCCGGTAGACAGTTGCTTAGTAACAATGGAGTGGGGGTTTCCCCCCTTTGGGAGGGCGCCACTACATCCAAAACGAGGCTGGACCATTCCATTTTGCTTTCACAAAGTTTAGTATTGTTATGTCAATGCGTTTGAATTCAAGAGCTTCAAAATCAAAGCCTGTGAACGACACCACTGCTCCGATAAAGATGTTAAAACTGGCACTGAATAATAAACAATATTTCATCAAGTGTCTCTGTTATTCAGCCCAGTTTCAAAATGATGTCACAAAAGAAATATAAACAAAATATGATTTTAGAAATGGTAGAAGATATTGAAGCATATTTTTTTTTAATAACGAGAATCACTGTTTGTCGGAGATATCACAACACTTAACACGCAGCATGTTCAGTAAATACAACTGGCAAAAAGTGAATTTCAAAAAAGACATTTTACTACAAGGTATCTGAACTAATAAACTGATAAAAGGGACAATTCAAGTATGGCACGATGGTGTAAACCAGGTGATTACTGGTAATGGTTCTTTATTTGGAATTAGCCCTTGGCACTAAGTTCAAAACTCAAGCACTTCAAACGACGAAAACGGTTCGGTACCACCAGTACTACGTATTCAAAGCAAAACTTTTTTAAATGTTCATCAAACTCTTATATCACCGATCATTATTTACATCCGATGCTACGCAGTCAGTCAAGTACCTTCAAATGAACAAAAACCTGCTAGCATTTTCCTTCACCTGATCAAAAGAAGTCCAGGAGGGCTAATTCACGAAAACTGACCAAACACGTTCACAGATGAGAATGTATTGACAATGATATTAACAACAACAACAACAACAACAACAAAAAACTCTTTTTTATTTAAAATCAGAAATTAACTCCCTTGTCACACGCATTTCCATAACGTAATCGATGACGTAATCAATGACGCAATCAAGACATGCAGTGACGTGCAGACACAAAGGTTACAACGGTTGTCTGTGCGGGCCGGATCTTCCAACATGGAGTCGTGCACCGACTTTTCCCTTCCTGAAACAAAGTACAGTAATGACGCGCATTAACAGGCATGGGGTAACACGGCACAAAGTGACGTTTAATGTCCTGAAACCCGGCACACTAGTGACGTTTAATGTCCTGAAACCCGGCACAATAGTGACGTTTAATGTCCTGAAACCCGGCACACTAGTGACGTTTAATGTCCTGAAACCCGGCACACTAGTGACGTTTAATGTCCTGAAACCCGGCACAATAGTGACGTTTAATGTCCTGAAACCCGGCACAATAGTGACGTTTAATGTCCTGAAACCCGGCACATAGTGACGTTTAATGTCCTGAAACAAAGCAGTGTAGCGGCATACATTGAGAGGCATGAGGTTTATGTCCTGAAACACGACACACTAGTGACATTTAATGTCCCTGAAACACAGCACAATAGTGACTTTGAATGTCCTGAAACAGAGTTGTGTAGCAGCTTTCATTACGAGGCATGATGTTACATGTCCTGAAACACGGCAGAATATTGATGCAGGCCAACGGCAGGATGCACAACTCTCAATGATCTGAAACAAGACAGTCTAATGCACACATTACAAGGCATGCACACCACTCAATGTTCTGAAACAAGACAGTCTAATGCACACATTACAAGGCATGCACAACACTCAATGTTCTGAAACAAGACAGTCTAATGCACACATTACAAGGCATGAGATTTAACATTCTGAAACAAAGCTGTATCTTGCCGTGCATTGAGAGGTATCAGGTTTCATGTCCCGAAACAAAGCAGTAAAACGGCGTGCAATACGAGGCATAATGTTTCCTGTTCTGGAACTAGGCAGTAAAATGATGTGTGTAGCGTGGCATGATGTTTCCTGTTCTGGAACTAGGCAGTAAAATGATGTGTGTAGCGTGGCATGATGTTTCCTGTTCTGGAACTAGGCAGTAAAATGATGTGTGTAGCGTGGGCATGATGTTTCATGTTCTGGAACTAGGCAGTAAAATGATGTGTGTAGCGTGGCATGATGTTTCCTGTTCTGGAACTAGGCAGTAAAATGATGTGTGTAGCGTGGCATGATGTTTCATGTTCTGGAACTAGGCAGTAAAATGATGTGTGTAGCGTGGCATGATGTTTCATGTTCTGGAACTAGGCAGTAAAATGATGTGTGTAGCGTGGCATGATGTTTCATGTTCTGAAAGAAAGGCAAAAAGTGACGTGTGTAGCGAGGCATGATGTTTAATGCTCCAAACCAAAGGAGGAGCAGCATAATTGCACAATGGCAGCATTAAGAAGCACGAAGCTGAAAGTCCTGAAACAAAGCAGCATAAAGGCATACATTACGACGCACAATATTTAATGTCTAGAATCACTGCTGCAATCTGACGTTCATTACGAGGCATGACGTTTAATGTCCTGAAACAAGGCAGCATAATGATGTACATTTTTAGGCAGGAAGTCTAATGTAATAATGAGCGGCGGAATAGCTCAGTTGGTAGAGTGCCGGGCTCGTAATCTTGGGGTTGGGGGGTTCGCATCTCCGCCGGGCCGTTTCGGTAAAAGGGAGATTTTTCCCTCGGAGGTAACATTGGTTTTGACTCCATTCCCCATACAGTTCTTCGAATGAGACTATAAACCGAGGTTCCGTGAGTGAACGCACGCACATCTTGCACACACGTGAAATCCCATCACCAACTTTCGGAAGAGAAGGCCAGTTTGGCCGTTGGTATGGATGACACGTTACACATAGCATGCACCTTCCCCGAAGTTGGAGTATAGCTAGCTGCCTTAATGGCGGGAGAGAAAACGGTCATACACACGAAAGTGTCAGAATAATCAACTTGATGATTGTGGACACTCTACGGGAAAAAAATGAAATACTTGTTACATGACTTTATTTATGAAGAGATATGTGGTATTCGTCGAGAATGAAGTTAGTAGGAAATGCTTCTTGGAATTTCACACTGACGTTGCTAAAGACAATTATAAAATTGGGGAAAATGCCTTCAAGATGGGTTTTCATCATTTCCTGCAGTTCTCCCCTTTCCTAGTGGACACTTCTCTTCGTTAGGTCGTTCAAAACCAGACATCAAGTCCACCTGCGTTAAAAGTGCTACAAGCAAAATGTTACAATCCCTAAGCCCCACCCACCCCCACCCCCGCCCATGTCACCATCCCTCTCCTCCCCATGATGCATCAGTCCTTCCACCCTCTCCTGTGTCTGACAGCTGCAGCAGCATACTGGTCAAGTCCATTTTTCTTAACCAATGTATGTCTGTTAGGCTTGTCAATACGCATTGTGTTTATGTTGGAATCGACCTGAATGTGTGCTACGGTGTTCGTTGGTTTCCAGTACAGACATACTTCACTGTTTGTGTGTGTGAGAGAGCATGTGTAAGCCCATAACCGAAGGCCAGGTGTGTTATAAATGCGACGCTAAGTCAAGTCAGTTTGCAATACCGATTTCAATAAATACTACGTGCTGCCGGTATAAGATTGAGTATTTATACTTAACGTCTTCTTTTTCATCTGTTATCCACTCCGCTCCCTTCCATGAGATCAGTAAATGGAGGCTCGTTACTTTGTGATTCGTTGTGTTCATTTCACAGCCCAGTACCTCCATGTTTAGTTCACATTACATGAATGAAGAAGAAAGAGACACGCCCGAAGTCGCCCATGGGACCCGGTGAAGTGTTGTCACCGCCTGCCAAACTAACAGCCTGGAGCAATCCCGCGCCACTCTTAGAAGCCTGCGCTGTGTTCACATAGGGTGCAGGTACGCACAGGGCGTGCCACTGAGACGCCAAGGGACGTAACTGCTCCTTGGTAGACACCATTGTGAGACCACCAGACAAGACATACAGAACCGCCCATGGAAGCGCCCCCAACAGGTACATTAACCCTTATGACTGGCACCTTCGGATGTTATTGTTATTATCATCACTGGTATATTATTATTATTATTATTATTATTATTATTATTATTATTATCATCATCATCATTTTCTTCTTCTTCTTCTTCCTCTTCCTTCCTCTTCTTCTTCTTCTTCCTATTATTATTAGTGTTATTATTATTATTATTATTATTATCATCATCATCATCATCATCATCATCATCATCATTATTGTAGTTATTATTATCATTATCATTTTATTATCATTATTATTATCATTATCATTACTATTATTATTACTGCTGTTGTTGATATGTTGTAATATCATCATTGCTGATGCTGCTGTTATCATTGATAAGATCTGTATTATCATCATCATCATCATCACAACCCTCGTCATCGCATACTCCCTTACCGTGGTGCGGAGAGGAGGAATGGAACACATGCCCGTCCGCTAACACTTGGCCGTTGGGCCCGAAAGGATACTCCAGGCGTTGGCGGTTTCGCGGTGGCGTGGGCACCACACTGGTCCTGTGGGTCGTTGTCGTCGGCGTTGCTCGTGTTGTTGTGGTCGTTGTGGTCGTTGTGGTGGTCGTTGTGGTGAGGACTTCTGAATGGACATGAACAAAACTGGTATAAGGTAGAGAGAGGTTGATAACAGAGTTCTGGATGACAGAAAGATGTCGGGAACCAAAAGGATGAATGGATGGTGGGTGTGTGTGTGTGTGTGTGTGTGTGTGTGTGTGTGTGTGTGTGTGTGTGCGTGTGTGTGTGTGTGTGTGTTTGTAGTGTAGTGTAGTGTAGTGTAGTGTAGTAGTGTAGTGTAGTGTAGTGTAGTGTAGTGTAGTGCAGTATAGTGTAGTGTAGTGTAGTCCCACCCTTCAAAACCCACTGGGAAAAGTCTTTTCACCTTCACAAAACAATGTGAATGCATTCGAATGATATAAATATATTATAGACAGAGAGAAGGAAACTTGTGCCTATTTCTGCAACAGTAGTTGCAGTTTCGAACTGTATATCCATGTTCATGAAAGCTTCTGAGTTCATTGTGTTTCGCTGTGAAGGTTGTATCTGTAGCGAAGTTTGGAGGGGCTGGGGGGTAGGACAGGAGATTATGGACACTGAAATAAAAGTATTACATTGTTTAAAATGTCATCATCTACAGTTCGTGTTTTAAAGGCAGGCACAGTTGTGAAGCAACAGAGAGAGAGAGAGAGAGAGAGAGAGAGAGAGAGAGAGATTAATTGCTCGATTGATTGATTAATCTTTGATATGCAAGGATGGAGATTTTATGCCAAAGCTTAGTCTGAGAGAGACAAAGAGACAGAGAGTGAGAGACAGAGAGTGAGAGACAGACAGACAGACAGACAGAGACAGAGAGACAGAGACAGAGAGAAATGTGGGAGAGACGGGAAGAGATACGGCACCAAATGACTGTCAAGATGACCTGATCTCCTTGAGACAGCTTTCGCAGCCATGCATTTCTCTAGGACTCCTTGCTCCATACCAAACCCCTGCAGCACACAGCGACGACGGACGTCCCAGAGGCGAACCAAAGAAGTTCTAGAAGTAGAACGTCGAGAACTGGTGACAACAACCAGTCTCTTTATAGGCATCGAAGGACAGTAAAGGAAAAGGGGGAGTGGATGGATGAAAAGTTTTTGTTTGTTTGTTTGTTTTTTGCGTACGCAGGCTGATAGTGATACTCCTGCAAACACTCCCCGTAGAGACAAGCAAGGATGAATCCCATCTCCCCAACAAAGCGAGTGGAGTTTTGTGTGTATAACCTTTGTTTTCATCCCGCCATTAAGGCAGCCCTACTCCATCTTCGGGGAAGGTGCATGCTATGTGTAAACGTGTCATCCGTACCAACGGCCAAACTGACCTTCTCTTCCGAAAGTTGGTGATGAGATTTTACGTGTGTGCAAGATGTAACGCGTGCGTTCATACATGAAACCTCGTTTATAGTCTCATTCGAAGGACTGTATGGGAAATGGAGTCAAAACCAATGTTAACTCCGAGGGAAAAATCCCCCTGTACCGAAACGGCACGGCGGAGATTCGAACCCACAACGCCAAGATTACGAGTCCGGCGTTCTACCACTGAGCTATTCTTGCCCCCAAATGGAAGAGGTGAGGAGGGGCTTTGGAAACGGCTTACAACCTTTAGAAGCGTCCGTCATCATGACACGCATGATGACCCGAAGTCAGCAAGCAATAATGTTTACGACTACCGTAAAAAACTCTGGAGGAGGAGGAGGTGAGGGAGGTGGGTTGGGGTTGGGGGTGAGGGTGGGGTTATTGCATGCATGACGTCTATGCAAGACTTCGTCATTTGCCCATAAACCGCGCGCGCGTTTGTCAGTTAAACTTCTCGCTTGTCCATGCAACACTCTTTCAAAAATCTACTGGCACGACCATTTGTTTATTGGCAACCCTCTCCTTTATCAATGCGTTATCCCCCGTTCATCCGTGCGACATCCCTCGTTTACCTGTTGAACCTCCACACGTTTGCCCGTTAGAAACCCGCTCGGTTGTCCATTGAACAATTTCCTGCCCAGAGGATAACCCCACGTTTAACCATTGAACACCCCTTCCCTTAAAACATTGAACGCCCTCGTCTGTCCCTTAACCCCCTCTCGTTTTGGCTATTGAATATTCATCCCTCCTCCATATAACAACCCCTCGTTTATTCATTTACCACCCCCTTTTTTCGTCCGTCAAACAACCCCTCGACTGCCCAAGGAACACACCCGTCCTTAGCACCCAACACCCGTTGGTTTGTCCATTAAGCACCCCTCATTATCCCATGCAACGCCCCCCCCCCCCCCCTCTTGTTTGTACATGCAAACCACCCTCGTTTGTTCATTGCACACCTCCTGGTCAGTCCATTGAATACTCTCTTGTTTGTCCATTGAACACCCTCCCGTATAAGTATTGAACCCCCCCTTGTTTGTCATTGAACATACCTTCGTTTGTCCGTACAACACTCCGTTTTGTCCATGCAATACCCCTCGTTTGTCCATACAATACCCCCCTCGTTTGTCCATACAACACTCCTCGTTTGTCCATACAATACCCCCTCGTTTGTCCACTACAATACCCCTCGTTTGTCCATACAACACCCCTCGTTTGTCCATACAATACCTCCTCGTTTGTCCATACAACACTCCTCGTCTGTCCATACAATACCTCCTCGTTTATCCATACAACACTCCTCGTTTGTCCATACAATACCTCCTCGTTTGTCCATACAAAACTCCTCGTTTGTCCATATAATATCCCCTCGTTTGTCCATATAATACCCCCTCGTTTGTCCATACAATACATCCTCGTTTGTCCATACAACACCTCCTCGTTTGTCCATACAAATACCTCCTCGTTTGTCCATACAACACCCCCTCGTTTGTCCATACAATACCTCCTCGTTTGTCCATACAACACCCCCTTGTTTGTCCATACAATACCTCCTCGTTTGTCCATACAACACTAATCGTTTGTCCATAGAATGCCCCCTCGTTTGTCCATACAATACCCTTCGTTTGTCCATACAATACCCCTCGTTTGTCCATACAATCCCCCTCGTCTGTCCATACAATACCCCCTCGTTTGTCCATATAATACCCCTTGTTTGTCCATACAACACCCCTCTTTTGTCCATACAACACCCCTCATTTGTCCATACAATACCTCCTCGTTTGTCCATACAACACCCCTCGTTTGTCCATACAACACCCCTCGTTTGTCCATACAACACCCCGCGTTTGTCAATACAATACCCCCTCGTTTGTCCATCAACAAATACCCCTCGTTTGTCCATACAACACCAGTCGTTTGTCCCACACAACACCTCTCGTTTCTCCACACAACAATCCCTCGTCTATCTATCAAACACCCACATCCCGTTTTTTTCATCCAATACCCCCGTTGTTTATCACTGAACACCCCGTCATTTCTCGATTGAATGCCCTCGTCATTTGGTTAGTGAACACTTCGTTGTTTGTTCATGCAACGCCCTGTCGTTTCTCCACGTCGTTTGTCATTGCACCCCCTGCCCCATTCCCCCCTCCTCCCGGTTTGTCGATGCAGCAGCACCCTTTCCCTTGTCCATTGAACTCACCCTCGTTTGTCCACAGAACATGCCCTCGTTTGTTTTGTTCAGTGGGCCTTTAAAATCGTGTTTTTCCCCAAAGTTGGAGTATGGCTGCCTTAATGGTGGGATAAAAAAAATCGGTAATACACACAAAACTCCACTCCCTTTCTGGGTAGAGGGGATTAATCATTGCCTGTCTATACAGGGAGTGTCTGCTGGAGTATCAGTCTGCGTGCACAGAAGAAGAAGAAGAAGAAGAAGAAGAAGAAGCAGAAGAAAAATCGTGTTTCTTTCACATTAATTTTTGTCAAGCGCATCTCCTGGCTTCGTTTAGGCCGAACATTCTTTCATTTTCATTGTTATTGCCCCTTTCGTTCAAAGCTGGTCGTTTTTTTTTTTTTCTTACATTAATGAAGTAAACTGAAATAACGATGTTTTGGTGTGTGACGATTCATTACCGTAAAGGACCATCTCTTTGTGGTCGTGACCTAGGTGGTTACTGCCACACACACACGTAACGCCCGTAGTCCGACTTGTCCAGCTTCTTCACCCTCAGGCTGAGCGTCACAGCGTCTCTCTCAGGTTCTCCCCGAACACGTAGATGTCGTGTTTGCTGGACTTGCGCAGCGTGCGCCCGTTCCGTCGCCATTCTGTCAGCGCCTGAGGCTTGGCGGAAATGACGCAATCCAAGATGGTTTCCTTGCCCACGCTCTGACCGATCCGTTTGGTGGGGAGGAAGAGACTTCCGGTGGATCTGAGGAGAGAGAGAGAGAGAGAGAGAGAGAGAGAGAGAGAGAGAGAGAGAGAGAGAGAGAGAGATCAGTAAAAATGTTGTGAGGGCCAACAATGTGAAAAACGGAATTATAGAGAAAAAATATGGAGTAGATATTGTATTAAAACATCGACTGTGACACAGCCGAATACAAGTGCACACAGATGATAGTGACAACGACTAAGCACAGTCCGAAGCTACAGCAATACTGTGAGTGGATATAAAAGATAGTAGCTGACCCAGTCTTATCTGTAAGTGCAACATTGAAAGTTCTGACGTTACCTCTACCGTCGTCTGTCTTCACACACACACACACACACACACACACACACACACACACACACACACACACACACACACACAGAATGAAGTCACTCACACTCCACGATGACCCGGATGGCCTTGGTGACGGCAGGAGGGACGCATTGTCGACGTGACACTCGTAGACGTCATCACAGGCCCGCGTGACGTTGGCGATGATGAGCACGGATCCCTCCTCCCCAACCCCTGCCACCACAGCGCACCAAACGTCATGATGGTTGTCTTCGTCTTTACTCAGTGTTACGTCATCACTGTCGTCACTTTTTTTTTCTGTGACAGTACGAAAGGTGGTTAACCAGCTTGGCGTGAAAGTACTCTCCCTAACAGGAAAGTCAATAAGTCTTCTGGCTATCTCCTCGGGTCAAGCTGATATACTGAAAAAAAAAAAAAGCTGTTCTGCTCGAACACATTGTTAATGCTTGATTGAGTAGCCCCTTCCCCTCCCTCTGCTGCTCAAACACATTGTTAATGCTTGTTTGAGTAGCCCCTTCCCCTCCATCCCTCACCCCCTTCCCCATTGTACATCCAGGAGACAATCAAGACGACTACTTTCAGTCAACCACTCGAATGAAGGAACGTGGAGAACAAGGGAGGTGATCATATGTAGGGAGCATGGAAGGTGAGACGATTCGCCTCCCTTGAACTTTTCTAGGGGTTGGAAAATCGGAAAGGATGATGAGCGTCGTCTGGTCACGAATATTGAAAGCCTTTTTTAACAAGTAAAAATTCTTTTTTCTTTTATGCTTTCGCATTTACTGATCGTAAATGATGCTGCTACGGGTCTTTTGTTGCTATAGTAACTTTCGGTATGGGAGGAGACTAGGAGATGTGAATTCATTTAAGTGTGTGTGAACAGATTTTTTTATTATTATTATTATATTTTCCGGTCGTCCTGATCAATTCTGAGTACATAAAACTTTGATTTTCCAGACAGCCTTTGATGTTAGTTGTTTTTTTTTTTTTAATTCCATCATCACACCGTTATGTTTTAATGTCGGAATGAAAATTAACGGTTGCTGAGGCCCATTCAAAGACAGATGATGCAGAATGAACAAGCAATCAAAATATAATGATTAATCATACACGCACATGCACGCCACAGATGCGCACTCTCTCTCTCTCTCTCTCTCTCTCTCTCTCTCTCTCTCTCTCTCTCTCTCTCTCTCTCTCTCTCTCTCTCTCTCTCTCTCTCACACGCGCGCGCGCGCGAGTGCGTGCTCGCACACACACACACACACACACACACACACACACACACACACACACACACACACACACACACGCACGCATGCATGCACGCACGGGCACGCACACACACGGACATGCGCACACGCGCGTGCTCTAAACACACACACACACACACACACACACACACACACACACACACACACACTTACACACACACACACACACACGCACGCACACACACACACACACACACACACACACACACACACACACACACACACACACACACACACACACACACACACTTACGCACACACACATACACACACACACACACACACACACACACACACACACACACACACACACACACACACACCACCGCTCATGTGTGCAAACACAAACAAAATTACATACATATGCATGCATGCATCCATCCATACATACATCCATACATACACATGTACTACGTTCGCACACATTAACACATATTCGTACATGTACAGACATTTATGCATGCATAGGTCTACATACATACACGCATATTTATGTACATACTTATATACATACATACATACACACACGCACTTATACAAAGGTAATATATGCATACATGCATCCATAAGAAACATGTGAATAGATCCTATAAATGAAATTGAAAACCAACAACAAATAATACATGTGAATAGATCTATAAATGAAATTTAAAACCAACAAACAATACAAACGAAACCATCCAAATCCATATCAGAAGACGACGACGACGACGACGACGACAACAACAACAACAACGTCCACCAGACACTCACGCTCCTTCTTGCCGTCAATC
>JADBJO010010676.1:22500-27500 GCA_016801955.1 Conus betulinus | reverse complement strand
CACACACACGCACACGTACAGAAATAGTTTTGACCCGACACAGCGAAAGAGAGGTAACAACCACCCACCCTGAACCACGAGGGTGACCTTCTTGATCTGGGTGGGTTTGGTGTTCATCCGGCACTCGTACATGCCGCTGTCGTTGAGGCGAGCGTTGCGGATGAGCAGGTTCCACTCCTTGACGAAGGGCCGCTCCACACTCACCCGCGGGTCGTCAATCACACGCCGGTCGTTGTGACTGAGCAAGATCTTGCGCGGATTGACCCAAATCACCTGCCGTAACATACAATGATCACTTTGAAACGGAGTGACTGAGGGCGGAAAATGAAGCAAAATTTAGGAAGAGAGGGGGTTAGTTGCCGCCAAGGACACAGAGAAATAAAGTACTGGACAAAATACAATGCATTTCGACCCCTTGGGTCTTTTTCAGGCAAAGACAAAGAACATTTAGGACAGTGAAAACGAAGAACGAACGAGAAACCACTTATCTTCTCATAATCGGCGCAAAATCAAAATGGCGGTTGGATGAAAGCGAGGCCGTTAAGGACGGGATCATGGGGAATTGAAATACAATGATAATTATAATCAATGATCTAGTCAAAGGAGCCTTACAGCCTATTCACGCAGGGGACCCTATTATGGGAAAAAAACAGTACCGACAACTCAAGCGTTCGTCTGTCAGCAGGAATACATCCAAAACTGCTGAATCGATTTTGACCAAATTCTGTAGAAAGGTAGAACGTGGCATAGGAACGACACACGACAAGGTTTTCAGGTGAAATATTGACGCCCAAACATCGCACAGCAGTTGTCATTCGGATATGTTTGCACTAGGACATGACACACGGTAGAATACTGGCAGCAAAGTGTCAGAGGTTCGAGCCCTTGTACAGCATCGCCAACTCTCGACTGATGTACAACATTGAATGTCAGCAGAATCTGACGGTTTGGTTGATTTATCTATTTATCTATTCATTTATTCATTCATTTATTTATTTGTTTGTTCATTTATTCATTTATTTATCTCTCTATCTATTCATTTTTGTGTGTGCTGTTTCTGTCAGTCTTCAATGTCACACCCCATTTATTTCGTGGCACAATAGCAAAACGACCCTGAAAAAAAATATGCTCCTTTAGAAATGTATAGCGAGTCAATCCATGTCTTCATCCACCATTGTGATCGTCAAGCGAAGCATAATCACATGTCCACGAACAGTACCGTTCATTGCCTCATGATGCCACAACAAAGCAACGTGTTTCGACAGCCATGATCACGTCGTGAAATAATAAGTATATGGACAGAACAGCTTCCAAACTTCTTGCAAAAGTGTGTCAGACAGGCAGCATCGTACTGTGTGCATGTACCGGTTTAAACAGCCCGTTCTTACCCGCCCTCCCCCCCCCCCCCCTCCCCCGAAACTTACCCCGCGTAAGTCTGGGCTAGCTTGCTTTTATCCCTGGGGGTCATTCTAGAACTTACTCCCCCCCCCCCCCCCCCCCCCCCCCCCCCCCCCCCCCCCCCCCCCCCATGTTGTTGGAACTTAACCCCCGGGGTGTGTGTGTTGGGAAAAGGCAGAGGAAACCCCTGAATAACCCTTTCTTGTTTGAAGGGTGGGGTGGGTGGAGGAAGATTCCAAATAGTCCTAGACTGACCCTTTGGGGAGGAGGGGGGAGGTAAATCCAGGCTAACCCAAACTTACCCCCCCCCCCCCCCCCCCCCCCGGGGGGGGGATAAATTCCAACTAGGGGGGAGGATAACTTCTAACTAGTCCTAGAATGATCCCCGGGGTAAAAAGCAGGCTAGCCCAGATAAGTTCCAGAGGGGAGGGAGTGGGGGAGTAAGAACGGGCTGTTACACCGGCACGGAATGTGTTTGGCGAATCCATGTGCACGTGCCCTGGCCCGTTGAGAATAAAACTTGTCTGTGAACTGACAGACGAAAGGGGCAGCAGAAGAAAGAAGACACAACGCGTTTGGACTTGACAGATCTTGTTCTGCACGTAAAGAAAGATAGAGACGAAGAGCGAAACTTAATAATAATTTAGTCAATATTTTGTTGGGCTTTTATCTGTGTGCGGTATATACTGGTAGGTGGTGGTGAGTCGGTGTGTGAATGAAGGGTGTATCTCTCTTCCTGTCCCCCCCCCCCCTCTCTCTCTCTCTCTCTCTCTCTCTCTCTCTCTCTCTCTCTCTCTCTCTCTCTCTCTCTCTCTTCGTGTGTGTGTATGTATGGGTTAGGTCGGTCGTGTGTGTGTGTGTTGCCAGCAGTGCCTCAGAGAACATCATGGACAAAGTGTATGAATTCTTGAGAGAAACAAAACGACATAAGTGAAAAAAACAACAAAAATAAGCAATAAACAAGTAGGGTAAGTCTTGCTCCCATAAGAAAACCTAACACAGAGTAACTTTTATTCAAGACTGGCACAGCCTTTTAAATTTGAATAAAGTCAGACGAATAATCTAATAGTGAGGGGAAAAAAAACAAAAACAAGCGCAGGCCTACAACCCTCCGTCATCACAGTAATGACTTGGCAAAGATTTGAACTTAAGGCAGGGTGGGGGGGGGGAGGGTTTGAAGATGAAGAAAATGGGGACATAAATTAAGAAAATATGTTATAAATATGAAAATTCTTCACTAGCTGTGTCACGGACAAAGAAAGAAAAATGCTGTAATCGTGGCCAGTCGCCAGCCAGTTCAATTGGACATGAGTTCCAAACTCAAACATTCTGGTTTCCAGGCAGACGACGTCATGTGTCGCGCCAGCCAATTAGGCATGGCCAGGAGGCTATTTTCTTTTAGTCCTTCACGGAGACGGCACTGTCCTGCAGACACACTGAGTGGCTTGACCAACTTCTCTTTAGGTCTGGCCAGACGGATCTCTGCGTCTAGGTCAGACTGATACAGCCAATTTACAAGACCAGTGCCCACAGTTAAGTCAGACGTCGCCCTGGTTTAAAGTAGGAAAGGGGGAGGTATTGTGTAGTGGGGGGTGAAACTAAGTTAATTAATTAAATGACCCATTGACCACCACAGAGAGCAAGGCCGGGAGATGTTACGGAAGACTGATTATTTGCATGGCCAATGAAATCAGAGGGGAGGTAACCTCGGCACAAGGTGGGAAAATTCTGACCAATGGTACTCGCCCTTTTGACAGGTGGGAAGAGAATAAGAAAGCTATGTGAGTGAGAGCAAAAAAAAGAAAAAAGGAAGAAGAGAGGAGAGAGAGAGAGAGAGAGAGAGAGAGAGAGAGAGAGAGAGAGAGAGAGAGAGAGAGAGAGAGAGAGAGAGAGAGGAGAGGTTCTCTGAGTAGGCTCTGCACGAAAGAAAGGAGAGAGAGATGACAGGAGGGGTGAAGAGAGCCGAGTTAAAGCATTAGCACCTAATAGAGTCTGCAGAGGAAGGACTAAGGAGAGATGTTGAGAGGTAGAGTTGCAAATTGATGAAGAGAAAAAAAAAAGGAAAAGAATGAGAAGAAGCAACTATGTCCATTTGATAGAGCAGACCAGAAGAGAGCGACAGAGTGCAAGGAGGAAGAAAGGAAAGGAGAACAGATCAATGTCTGTTTGTTAGCAGTAGAAGTAGACAGACATCTGGTAATACGACAAAAGGGACTGGTAGTAATCGCAGTCCATTGATGGGCAGAACTTCCTATGTTGCGATATTAATGCACTATCGCGCCCACTGATGCTCTGCAGTGCTTCAGACAGTAGTCACTATTTAATTTGAACTGGTGTTCGACCTCATACCTGGCAGCGCCACTTCCATCAGGCAGAACCATAGGCCAACGCCAGTAACCTGACCAGTGCCAGCGGTCCAACCCGACCAGTGCCAGCTGTTGTGTTGTGACTGGTGCTTGTGAAAGTGACAGTGAAAAAAAAAGAAGAAAAGGAAAAAACAGTGATTCGTGACTAGTTTAAGATCACCTGGCCAGGTCATGTAGAAAGTTTATTTATACCCGGGTTAGTAATGATGATTTAGATAAATGCTTTCTTTTTTTAAAGAAAAAAAAAAATATATATATATATATATTTGTGAAGTTTCACGGAAAGAGAGAATGTTTTGTTTTCGACTCCATGGGCATTGATGTTTTCCATGACTATGTGTAGTAAAGTTACAGACTTTACCAGTGGTTTGATGTGACGAATGCATGATATATGAATGAGATTGTAAGCAGGCTGTGAGTGAGTCTGGGCTGTGCGCTAGTCCTTCCTCCGCTGACATACCCCGAGGTTGACAAGCTGCATGAAACAAAAACAAAAAACAAGAAGTAAGACACAGTAAAACAAAAATGGACGGCCTCCCACCGAGTACTGTCCCAGGAACTCCACGGAGCAGGGCAGCATGGCGCGGGCCCCAGCGGTCACTTTCACCAGTTTCTGGAGTCGTGTTGAACTGGGGTTCGGTTCCACTGCCTGCTGCTGTTAACACACACACACACACACACACACACACACACACACACACACACACACACACACACACACACACACACACACACCACACCACACACACACACACACACACACACACACACACACACACACACACACACATTCGAATCACTGAAACAAAACATAATGTATCAAAAGCACAGAGATCACAAACACATGGGTGGATTAAGAGGGAGGGATGGGAGAGGGGGGGGGGCGGTATGGGATTTATGCTCAAGATGCCTTTTTCTCAGAAATTTATTTCTTGCCAAAGAAACTGAATACAGCCACCAAATGTAAGTTTCCTTTTTGCCAAAAACTTACGTTTTACTACAAACTGAGTAGGCCACAAATGCAAGTTTCTTCTCTAATTTTTTCTTTTTTTTTTACAGAACAAAAAGACTCTTAGGGTTCTTTGTTATATTTTTTTCAACACACATTAGTACAAATTTCACTTGTGCGTACACTCACTCGCGTAGGCGAATCCACCCATTCATATCCACACGCGCGCGCGCGCGCACGCACACACACACACACACACACACACACACACACACACACACACACAC
>JADBJO010010676.1:0-17500 GCA_016801955.1 Conus betulinus | reverse complement strand
ACAATGTGGACTAGATTTTTATAACGCCGTGGCGAAAACCGTTTTCAATGAATTTCTTCATTTTCCTTCTATGGCTTTACACAAAATCCCTATTCCTGCGTATTTTGCATTCTTTGCGAACCTGTGTGCTATTAGTGAAACATGCAAAAAACAGCCTTTGCCTCCGATGCAACTCTTTTTCCCTTTAAAAAAAAAGTCAACTTCATCAATATTTCTTTCATTGTATCGTTGATTCCAAGATAAACTGGATTTGAAGTACAGAACAAAGCGGAATCAAAGACTGCGGTGGCTTTGACGCTCTCTGAGCCCAGTTTAAAGCACTGCACAAGGCAGACCTGTTCTCAGGGCAAAATTGCGGGGAAGACAAGGATTCTTTTTTCAAAGTTACTTTTCCTCAGTTTATGTGTCAAGACAATCTATGGAGAGACAGTCATTGTGCTTGTTTTGAAGCATTCGCCAGTCATAATGATCGTACTTTCACTGTCTGCCTTACAGGCGCATCGTTTCATACCCATTGTTCTCTCCCCACCCAATCCTGTAGCACCCCTCTCTCTCTCTCTCTCCTCGCCTCTTCGTCCTCTCTCTGTCAGAACCATCGAAGGCTCCCACTCTCTCGAATCTCCATCTCTCATTCTCCCCAAATCTATGTGCGCTCCCTCTCTCCCGGTTCTCTCTCGTCTGTGTTCTTCGTCGCTCTCTGGAATGAACTTCTGAACTGACTGATTGAGTAAATCTGGTTTGTTGCGCCTCACCAGCGATCATCTCGTCTCGGCATTAAAAGTGGCGGGTCACTCTCGCTGAAAGCGCGCTCTAATGTAGATTACATCCCGTGGCAAGATTTTCGAACGGGATCGTCCTGTTGTGGATATATTTATGCTAATCTAGGTGCAGGAACATGGATTTATGTGTACCATATACAGCAAAAAAAAAGAAACTGGGTACCCGTTTCTGTTAGGCATTGGTCATATTGTTTGGCAGTTGCTGATGTTGCTGTTGTTGTGCTGATGTCCCATCTAGCTAGCCCTTTTATTAACATAGTCCATAATTGGCAAGTTGTATTTCATAGTTCAGTACAGTGCGAAAGGCGAGTGTAGAGGGGTTTGGTAAGGGAGGAAGTGGAGGTGGGTGTGCCAAAAAGGTTAGTTGTTATGGTAATATTCGTTGCGTAGATTTTTGTTGTTAGTTTTTCCCCCTGTAGTATCATGCTTGTTCAAACTGATAATGAGAGAAATAGAGGAGGTGAGGTTCAGAGAGAGAGAGAGCGAGGAGAAGAGGAGAGAACGGGAAAGCGAGGCTGGGAGGGAACACTCAACATCGGTGGCTGGAGGCAGACGGAGGGGAAGGCGTGGAGAGCAGAGAAGAGAGATGATAGCGCGAGAGAGAGAGAGAAGAGGAGCAGAGTAGAGTGATGGGGTGGGGATGGGGGGGGGGGAGTAGAGAGAGTCTCAAACATGAGCCGTTAACTTCTTTAATAAGATTCTAGTAGGCTTGCAAAGAAGACGAGAGAAGCAAAGGTTTCCTTCTAAAGTAAACTGACAAGAGAAAATTCCTAAACACAGTCAATGCACATCACACTTCTAATGCTTCGCTCGCGCGAAAAGAACTTATAGGAAAAACATAGGCACTTAGCGGAAGACAGGAAGAAAGCTAAATGAACTAATGGTCATGAGATGATATTAAAGCAAACAGACCAGCGACAAACGAATGAGGTAGCGGGAAAAGAAGTGTTCCAGGTATCGCGTTCTAGGAAATATGATCGAGCTCATCGGAGTTATATAAATGGAGTCCATTGACAATCAAAGCCAGTATAGGTCATTGTGTCTTCCCTCTCTTGCAGTCAGCGAAATATGTGCTCTAAAAAAGTATGACGTCTTACGCATAACGATCTGCGTTCACCAGAATCACATCGTGCTGTGCTCTTTATCAGCATTGCTGATAAGAGAACGCTTTGTTTTTTACCACGCCATTTTATTTTGACGGCGCCCTTTTTTCGTTTTCATTTGAACAGTTTGAAAACACAAAATTGGCAAGAACAGTAAAAAGTTGCAAGTGAAGGAAAAAAGCAGGAGCTGCTGAAAAAAGTATAGATATACGCACGACTATCATATCTTTTCCTCAACGCAGACATAGTCACACACACACACATCATCACACAGCACCACACACAACACATCACAGCACACACACACACACGACACACACAAGCTGCATCACACACACACACACTACCCACAGCACTCATGCATCCTCCATAGCTTTCCTTTACGATGCACCACATTAAGATCACTCCTTCTCAGTCTCGTCCTCTCTCCTCTGCTCACATCTCTCATCTCCTTGTAAGTGACGTCGATCTCCTTAGGCCGATCTCTCGAGAGCTACTCTCTTCAGCATCTCCTCACTCATCAGTCTCTTGCCTCTCTCTTTCCATCTTCTTTCTCTAGTCATTACTGACTCCCTCCGCCCTTCTCTCTCTCTTCTGCTCTCTCTACCTCTCCTCCCAATCCGCTCCTCCTTTTCTCCTCTCATCTCTCATCAAATCTCTCACTCTCCTCCTTGCAACTCCCCATCCTGGCGGCATACTCGCTCGGAACACCACGATTTCTTCCTTTCTCCATTCCTAAAGTGTCGTCCAACACTCTCGTCTATCCATCGTTCCCTTCCGTCTTTCTCTCAGGTCTCAATCGATCACGCGACTACTCAGCGCCGCGACCACGTCGCCGTGGGCAACTCTCGGTCTCTCATACTCCTTCGGTCTCCTCTCTCATCTCTCTCTCACCCTCGCTGCCACAACCCACACACACCGACTCGGACTCACTACGTCCTACCATCACAAACAGCACACACATAACACTCTCGACTCTCACTATCGCACTACTCCCAACACACACACATCGCTATCTGCACCGCACAACTGCACACACACGACACTATCACTCTCTCCTCTTCTGCTGCTCTTTCACTCACACACACAGCGAGCATTCACACTAGCTACAACACACACACACACAGGCTTCACACACTACCCATACCGACATACACCACCCATCATACAGCGTCGCGGCGTGGCGCACGCACTTACGGACACACGCACCTACTCACAGGCACCTGATGTTGCAGACAACTGTCTCTAAGCATTCAGGCATGAAGCGGACACTGTAGGTGTGTGACTTCCTCCAGCAGCTGTTGATATGACGAGGTTTTGTGTCGCAGAATGCGGAACTTGAGATCATGGTTTTTTAATCCTCATCCAGTCAATCACTTGTCAGCGCCCTACCAAGACGCAGCGTGAGTCACAGTGGGCTCGAATTTGGCAGTTTCATTTGTTCAGTGGATACTTCTCTCTAATTGTCAATCATTTTCAAGAGACTTTCGCAGACCAACACTGCATGGTGTTCTGTATCTCCCAGGTCTGATTGATGCCTGGATACATTTATGACAGGAGGGTTGAGGATCAGCCCCTGGTAGGCCGCCCTCGGACAAGGATAGTGCTCTCTTATGAGTAGGTTGGTTATCCTCGTCTTTTCGGATGATTATGACTGACGGGTCTGGGTGTGTCTGCGGCATTGTACGCTGGACCCCGGAAAGGATTTTAACGTCATTGAAGAGACACAGAGGTGGAGACAGATGTCTGGTTCCCCTCAAAGACTCAAACAATACTAATATACCGAGGAACGGGGTCGAAGAGCCTTAAGAACACTTGGTGCCATAAAATGACGTTACCATAAATATGTCAGAAAACGGAGCCAGGGGACGGAAACCATGATTTGCTCGGAACACCGACCTTCCTGTTTCAGTTCATCTTCCACCGCTGACTGATGTCCCAGGGTCTATCAATGTGCTCACCTCACAGAGGAGAGGTCCGGACAAAGCCGTGGTCCAAGAGACAACGTACGAAGTAATGCTTTTAGAGGTCTGCCAAAGTCTGGTCATATATCCACAGGCTATATAAACTCTTGAAGGGATTCGTTGAGGTGGGTGCACAAAGGTAGACAAGACACGTGTTTGCTTTATTGGAGGTTATCGTCTCCCTATGATGCCTTCTCCTAAGCTAACGCCATTCTTGTATGTACGTCCTCTTTTTAGGGGCTTGGGGGTAACCCGTGCGAAAGATCATAGCGGAGTATTTCCGCAATTGGATTGGTATTGAGCCCCTGCGTCACCGCGTGTGAGTATGTCTAAGGCATTATTTGTTAACGTGTACTTTTTCATCTAGTATGTGTATGTCCGTAGTTCTTTGTTGTTGTTTTTTTTTTTTTTTTAGGGGACACAATTCGCAGGTGGACACAAGAGGGTAGGGGGGAGAGAGAGAAGTGGGGGTCAATAGCGAAGTTAAGTGTCATGTGGCGGATGCTTGGTGTGTGTGTGTGTGTGTTGTGTGTGTGTGTGTGTGTGTGTGGTGTGTGAAGAGAGAGAGAGAAGAGAGAGAGAGAGAGTGAGTGTTTGTGTGTGGTGTGTGTGTGTGGTGGTGTGTGTGTGTGAGTGTGTGTGTGTGTGTGTGTGTGAGTGAGTGTGTGTGTGTGTGAGTGTGTGTGTGAGTGTGTGTGGTGAGGTGAGGTGTGGGGGTGTGCGTGCGTGCCTAGGTGCGTGTGGTGTATCTACGGCTGTGCGTGTTCAGGGGTGTGTGTGTCTGTGTGTGTGTGTGTGTGTGCGTGCGTGCGTGTGGGTGTGTGTGCTGTGGGTGTGTGTGTGGCGTGTGTGTGTGTGTGTGTGTGTGTGTGTGTGTGTGTGTGCATGTGCGCGCGCGCGCGCGCGTGCGCCCATATCTCAGTCACCAGTTTCCAGCTTCCGCAAAACTCCATTTCATAGAAAGTCGTCTTTGACACTCTCTCTCTCTCTCTCTCTCTCTCCTCTCTCTCTCTCTCTCTCTCTTCTCTATTATTAGGCTGAAACTCAATGAGCGCACGCTCGGTCGTCTCTTAGTACCACAACATCTCACAAGATGCACTCGAACGAAGGGCCTCGCCACGTCGTCTCCCTACACAACTCTTACAAGATGCGAGCGAACGAAGGGCTCAGTGTAATCCCCTTTGGACTTCGTACCACATAAATATCTCAGCCAGTTCTTTTTTCCCCACCCTTTTAAGCCTGATACTCCTGCGTTCTCCATTGTCCTGCACCAGTCCATCCCCCGCCACTGACAGTGCTGAAGACCACCCACGGCCCACTCTGTCCAGAAGAATACAAGCCATGGAAATGAGATTTTTATCGGAAGATGCTAGACATCAAGTATACTGACCACCGATGAAAAGGTGGGCTAAACTTCCAAGATGCAACGCGGATAGGACCAGATGAACGATCGCAAGCTATCAAGAAGATGAATGGAAAAAAAAAAAAAAAAAAAAAAGAAAGTAGGGGGGGTATGTTCCGGGCAAGGATACGAAGGCGACCTTGCAAGCGATGTAAGAGAGCTGAGAGAGGAGAGGACCACGAGAGATGAGATGAGAGAGACAGAGAGAGAGGAGGACAGAGACGGAGGACGGCCCCGGAAGGAGCGGGAGCGGGGAGAGAGAGGAGTAGATGTGTGACGAGACAGAGAGAGATTTTGCGGGAGGAGAGAGACGAGATGAGAGAGAGAGCACGAATTCGGGCAGTTGCAAACTTGAATATTGTAGGACTATTATTCATTGTTTTAATTGCGTGTCCCCTCATTTTCCCATTACCGGTTTTTTTTATCAGATTGCAAGTTAGTTTACAGTTATTTCTATGGATAGATATTAAACCTGAACAGTGTCACATGTCTTAACCTCAATACAAGCGTTATACGCATTCGCTCCCACACCTGCACGATTACATGAGCGCGGATACACAGGACAAGACAGAGACACAAAGACAGCCAGTCTGCAAAAAACAGACAGGAATAAACTTCCGAAGTTCTATCAGAATTCCCCACCACTAACACCACACTCAGACATTAAAAATACGCCATACCAGTGATCAACTTGTACCACAAGTTAGTTTAAGATTATTCTATAGGATTAGATATTAAACTGAAGAGGCATGTTCAACAGTCTTAACCTCACACAAGCTATCCGCTGAGCGGGTCCCACACACCGGCACAAAAGGGGGGGGTACATGAGTGCTGATACACAGAACACAGACGGAAAGACAAAACGACCACAAGCACACAAATAAACAGGACAGTCATAACGTCCGAAATGATTTGATATAAACTTCCCATGCACTAACACCACTCTACAGACAATTAATAAATAGTGCATACCAGCCAAATTTGTTTTACAACATGCACCACCCCAATTGCCCCGTGAGTTTCGGTCCCACAATTAATAGTAGCAAACAAAAAGCAACAGTCCAGTGTTATCAATTTGGTTAATTCATAATCTTTGATTTCCTGTCTCCAATCTAAAGAGTTTAAAAATTCCAACGGCACTTTCACCCAATTTGCAGGTGTTCTGCTCTTTTTAAACAAGGATATAAAAATATATTTCGATGCAAAGCAAACTTTCAAGAAAATTCTAACCATAGCCATTTTAAAAGACAATACTTGGTCGTGGTTTCCAGCGAAGAGAAAGTTGATTCTGAACTCTGAAAGAAAGAGATGAATTGGTTAATAAATTGTTTCAAACTTCAAAATTGTTTTATCATATTGCTGATTTGTTTGATTAGGTGTTTTTATTTCTCTGTTTCATCTCTGTCTTCTTGCTTCATAAGTATCAAGGCTCTATATCTGTGTCGACATAGTATTCGCCAAAACCACAATTCTAGTACACTCCGTCGGACATCTTTGGTTGGTTATATTTCGGGTTGATGGCTCCCTAAGATGGTTTGAAAATAAATGAAGAAAAAGAGGAACTGATAAGCTGAGAGACCAGAGGAATCCCACAGTTCCAATGAAACACCCGTATAGCAAATTATCCCACCAGAACTGGGCATGCAGACGACTAAATATTCCCCCTCTTCACCATTGGTTGATCCGCACACGACTGCTCAGGGTTAGATGGAAAACAAAACCAACAACAAACAAACAAACAAAAAAGTCATGGCCAGGTAATGTGGTACATGGCGACGAAGACGACATAATGGCGAGAGCACTATATTCTTCGCATTCGTGTCTCAAGACAGGCCAGCCAGACCCATTGGGCCTACAGGGGAGGGACGTAGCGTGACCTGTGCTCTCTCACAGTTATTCGGCTGTTATGACTGGTGGTGACCGGGTTTGTGAAAAGAAAAATGATGGGATGAGAAGCGTAGAAGGAAGCACGCTTAAAAGGGAGGGGGGGGGGGGGGGAGGGGGGGGGAGAGGGCGGGGAAGGCAGTGAAGGCGGGGTGAATGAAGGGGTAGGAGGGGGGTTGGCATCCTGTGGTGACCGTGGAGTGAAATATGGAAGCCCGCATGGACAGCCCATTCCGCTTACACAGCGCGCTCCAGACTGCTGCTCCCATGGGAATTCCGAAGTAGTAAATGCCGAGACTGAACGCCTCTCTCTCCTCTCTATCCGATTCCTCTCTGCTTGCTCTCTCTCTCTCTTTTCCCTACACACACGCACACTACACCCGCACGCACGCACGGCGCACGCGCCCGCCCGCACAAAGCAAAACCACAAACAACAGCCGAACCCGCACGCCGCACGCACGCACGACCCACCGCACGCAACAAACACACAACCAACAAACCACCACACCCCTAACAATAGAAGCCAACCCCCCTCTGTGCTCCTCGAGCGATGTAGAACAAGTGCAGACAGATAGACAGGATCCGCTGGATCTAAACAAAAAGCGAGTTGTCTTCTCACCTACGTGCCTCCATAATGTGCTTGTAACCAGAAGCAAGCATAGCGTGGGTTTTAGTGAACAGTATACTATGTGAGTGAGTGTCTGGGGGTGATGTTGTGTGTGTGTGTGTGGGTGGTGTGGTGTGTGTGTGTGTGTGTGTGTGTGTCGGGGGGTGTGGTGTGCGGGCGTTGTGGTGCCCTGTGCGAATGTGGGTATGTGGTGTTGTGCGTGTTTTGCACATGTAAGCTTTCTGTGTGGTCCTCGTAAACTACACAAATTAACCCAAGGCCATAACAGAAGAGAAGGAGTGAGGATCGAAATGAACTGGAGAAGAAGAAGAGGAGAGGAGGGGAGAGAGAGAGCTGGGAAAATAAAGGCAGAAATATGCTTATCCATTTAATTTCTCTCTGTGACGTTGAGATGCATCGAAAGACCATGATCCCCTTGTGCCCAATATGCCAAACTAACTGTCAACATAATCAACAAAGCAAGATTACTAGCACTACGTGTCTGCTGCGGCTGCAGGTTCCATCCACTACTACTAACCTACTACTAAATCCTATACTTTTCTACCACTTCGTAACCTCCAGTACTTGAAGCCACAGCGTACTAATTCCCAACTGTTTGGCTGCGCTGTGCTGCTGCCACTGCTACTATTACTACTACTACTACTAACTACTCGCTGCTGCAACTGCTGCTGCTACTGCTAATGGCTGCTGTATTCCTGCCACTACTAATTTCTGCCTCCCTACTTCTACTGCTACTACTTTCAACGCTGTCTTTTAATCCATTACTTTATGTGACCGGTGTTTTTTGCATGTATAACGCTATTTCAATGCACTATGCAAAACACAGAGTTAAAACAGCATTTGAGAAGATGACGTAAATCCTGTGCACCGTAGGGCAACCCTACACAAACCAGAAAAATGGCGTCCCCCTCGGACACATGCTTGTGCTTCTTGCCCAGATTATTTCTTTGGAAATCTTCTCCGTTCTGCTGCTGCCACTTCACTGTAGACAGTTTTACATTCCTTTTCACGGCCGGCCGCACACTGCGTGCTTGCAGGGGTCACCGGGATAACCACGTGGCCTAGAGGCGGCGCACACAACTACACACACACACACACACACTCACACTCACCTCACTCACTCGCGTTCAAACACACACACACACACACAAACACACACACACCACACACACAAAACACACACACACACACACACACAACACACAAACATCATGCACGTGCACAAGCCCGCACACACTCACGAATAAATACAAAATCATTCATTAACCCAAAAACCACCAGAAACAAACTCTCTCTCTCTTCTCTCTTGCTTCTCTCTACTCTTCTCTCTCCTCATCTCTCACACACCCACACACAACACCCACCACACAACACACCCACACACACAACACACACGCACAGCACGCACGCACGCACGCACGCACTCATGCAGTGCACACGAACGCACACTGCGGCGCGCCCACACACACACCACACACTCCTCTATCTCACTCACTCTTCTTCCACACACACACACCACAACACACACACAACAAACACACATCACAACATATACACACCACCACATACAAGAGACATAAAACACTCACACACGGAACAAACACAAACACACACACACCACACACACACACACAACACCCACAACACGCAACGCACGCGCACCCACAATCACAAACACACAACACACACACACAAACACACACACACACAACACACACAACACACCACATATACACAACAAAACACAGACATACACATCTCAAACACAAAACACACACACACACAACACACACACACACAGCACACACACACCCAAACACCCCACACTGTTATTTACAAAGAATTTCTTCAACCCGCACAATTTGTTGCCGTTCCCGTCAACCGTAGACAAGGGATTGCCCCGGGAGCTGTGGACGAGGACATAAAGCAGTGTGCGGAAAGGAGCAGATATCGATTGGTTGATGGATCGGTTAAAAACATGTTTCGCCGCAGCCTACATAAACAAACTCATTTAAAGGCTCATCCCTGGATTACGACGATACCACGCAGGTGGGCAAATCATGGAAAGCCTTACCTTTGTACACGTGACAAGGAACTTGAGCCCGTCTGACCCCCCTCTCCCACCCCCATCTCCCCCGCCACCTTCCCCCCCCCCCACCCCCCCCCCCTTATTCCCTCCTCTAGCGAGGTTCAATATTTTGGGGACTGTAACATCTCCAGCTTTGCGGATGCTGAAAACTAGATGGATCCATCAACTACCACGTTGCAAAGTGGCGTTGGGTTATGGTAAATGAATAGTGACTTTCATCCGAAATGTTCCGGTTTTTGTTTTTTTGTTTTTTGTTTTTTTTTGGTATGAATGTTTGCCCAAACGGAAAGAAATGACATTTAATCCAGTTTTTGTTAATAAAACTTTTGCGTGCTTCTTCATTTCATCACTATCCAGACTTTTCTGTAAAACGTGGGAACAGAACACAGAAGCAACCTTGGCATTTTTTTTAATCTGAAAAATCAAAGAGTTTTTCTACATCATCTTTCTGTCATGATGAATATTCCCTTTGGAAAAAAAAAAAAAAAAACAAGTGTAGCTTGAGATTCATCCCAAGTTCTCCCTCTTCCCTTCTTCCGGATATGCGACGCAATTATTAACCCATCTTAATGTTCCTCCTCCCTCGGAGTAATATCTAGCTACTCTCTCCTCCCTCTCTTACTCTCTCGCTTCTCTTCTGTACCAGTGGAAGTGATGCTTCGCTTACATCTGGTTTGTGTTGTTGGTTTATTCCTTAACAGGAATCAAACCAGGTTACATAAAGCAAACTGCTGTTGTCAAGAAAAGAAATTGTCCAATTGACAAACCTTAATCGTTTGAAGTGGATCTGTGATATCAACTCAGGATCAAAACAAAGGAGTCAAGGATCTTTCAGCAAATTGACAAAAAGGACACGGTAGATAACTCCTTCAGACACTATCAAACAAGTCACTTGCCCCCATCAATGAGACGACGGATTCAGGATTGGTCTCCGTATCGATATAGTTATTACATTTTTTTTTTCAAATGGAGCATGAACACAACAATTTACTGCCAGGCGCCAATAACTATCTATGGGAGGATAGTAGGAAGAACTCTAGGGAGAGCTTGACAGAAGATCTTCAGAGAAAGAAACCCCCCTCAGACAAGTGTTTCGGCCCTGAACTCCTTACACTCTAAGGGGGCCGGGCCACATCCAGGTCATGACTCCCTGATGCCCTTCTGTTGCCAACTTCTTACTGTTTCTACTTTACCGTTACTCCGTAACTCCTTCGGTTCGTAATATATTATTAGCACTTGCTAACTGATATAAATGTTGATGATTTCTGTTCTGTGTGCTCTGTCTTAAAAAATAAATAATATAAACGGGGAGATAAACTCCTTCGGTTTTGTAACTGCAAATTCTTCCCCTGCAGAAAATGATTTTGTTTTCGTACATGAACCCGACTTCAAAGAGTGGAGTCAGGATTCGTTAAACGTTGGTGGGTTGTATGCTGTTTCCGGGTGCTCTTTAGCTGTTGCGGTTTTGATTTCATTCTCAACAACTATTCTTGTTTCCATTGCAGCTTTCCCTTCGACCCATTCGTCTTGATTCGTGCAGGCACTGTTGTATAAAACCATAATTCTGAAACACAGAAAGCCTGTTTGATATCTGCGCACTGACTGAGATCACCCATGAGAGAGTAGATAGATAGATAGATAGATAGATAGATAGATAGATAGATAGAATAGATAGATAGACTCTATTTGACGCCAAGGAAGCACAGACACAATCAGCCGTGTTCTCCCTGATGAGTCCGATCCAGCGGACCCGAAAGGCCCTAGGAGAGCAGGCGATACATATAGATCTGCCTTCGAGAGGGATTACGATGGTTCCATGCATGCAGATCAGCGAAGGGTTTCATATCTATATATATAGTTTCCACATTTCTTCATCTTTCAAGGTTTTGTTTAATTTCGAAATTTTGCCAAGTCATTATTATAATGATTGGAAGAGATGTTAACCTACATTGTTTACCCACCTACTTAATTGTTTAGCTACTTATATATATGTGTGTGGGCACTACTATATATTATATATATATATATATATATAGATATATCTGTGTGTGTGTGTGGTGTGGCGTGCGTGCCGTGCGTGCATGAGTGCGTGCGTGCGTGCGTTGCAGTGCAGTGGCGTGCGGTGTGGTGTGTGGGTGTGTTGGTGTGAGTGGTGGTGTGTATGTGTGATGTGTTTGTGTGTGTGGTGTGTGTGTGGTGTGTGTGGTGTGTGTGGTGGTGTGGTATTGTGTGTGTGTGCGCGTGTAGGTGTGTGTTGTGTGTGTGTGGTCCGTTGGGTGTGTGTTGGCTGGCTGTGTGTGGTGTGTGGGCGCCACGCGCGCCACGCGCGCGCGCGCAGCGCGCCCGTCTGGACAGATATTTGCAAACCTGACAAAACTGACGGAACAATACCGAAAACACTATGTATCACTTTAACACTTTCATATGCACCAATAGAGAGACCCCGGATACGTCTCTTATGGCACCGCATGAAACTCCCCATTCAGACTAACAGACAAAAACTGATATACTGACCCCCTCCACCTCCGACGTCTCCATTCACATTAAAACAGCTCTCACGTACTTGCTGACAGACGAATAATCATACGACCCTACGGTGGCAGAAGAGATCTCCAAACACGGGCGGACAATCATAGCCACGTTGAAAAGCGCTACTGGTCTGTGGATATGCAGCCGAAGTCCAAACCCGAGGACATGTACGAAGAAGGCGCCGAGCGAGACGAAGAGAAATGACAGAGACGTGTCCATGGCGAGGGCAAGACAGGATGGGACAGCACTTTCAAACTCTCAAATCGGTTCAAGGGAGGTAAGATTTATGGCAGGGGAGAAGATACGGTGACCAGCGCACAAGTAGGGTATTAGCTGTGGACTCGTCAACGGTTGGAAGCAATGGGGGGTAGGCTGTGGGAGATGGAAGATGGAAAAGCAGGAAGATAATCTCTACAGTGAATTTTCTCATTTCGGTGTGCGGTTAGGCGGGCAGTCCTCTCTCTGCTCATCTCTCCTCCATTCTATCTCGACTCGTTCTCTCTATATCTCTCTCTCCTCTCTCTACTCTCTATCTCTCCTCTCTATCTCTCTCTTCCATGAGTGTGTGTGTGTGTGTGTGGGTGTGTGTGTGTGCGTGGGTGTGTGTGTGTGTGTAAATGCGTGCAGCGGTCTGTGTGTGTGTCTGTGTGTGTGTGGGGGGGTGTGTGTGTGTGTGTGTGTGTGTGTGTGTGTGTGTGTGTGTGGTGTGTGTGTGTGTGAATTCTTTTAGTTTCCATGTTCAGTCATCTGTATCATTTCTTCCGTTAATCACTCCTTGTGAGTCTTTTCCTCTACCAACGTGCACAGCCTGTTACCCATCATTCCCATCCCATTTCTCTCCCTTCTCTGTCTTCCTGTCATGCCCTCTGTCCGCTCTTTTCCCCCATCTCTGAGTCTCTCCTCTCACTGTTTTCTCTACCCTCCCTTTCGCGCACGCACGCGCGCGCGCGCGCACACACACACACACCACATTCATTCACACACACACAACACACACACACACACACAACACACAAACACACCACACACACACACACACACACACACAATGTACACACGCGCACACGATTCTTACACACACGCACACATACTCATATATACAGAAAAACCTGCATTCATATGCACACCCTACACACACGTCCGCACGAGCATCTGCGCGCCTGTGTGAGAGCGATTAGACGTACCCTCACACCATATGCGTTCACACACTCCTAGGTTCACATGACCAGAACATTATTTAAAAGGAAACACACTTCATACACACCCACACACACACACACCACACACTCTCACACACACACTAACCACACACACACACACACACACACACACACACACACACACACACAGTATGCTTGCACACCTGTAACTTTGTTCATTGGCTCGCCAAACGCCAATATGCACACACAAAAAAAGAAAGAGAGAGAATACAAACATGGAGTTACAACCAGACAACTGTACTCACTTAGGCGTGGTAAAAAACTGTGTGGATGTATAACGTAGCACACTCTCGCTCATACTTCCACTACCTGTCTTCAGTCCTAAGATATATTCAGCTCCAAGAAACGCATGAACACTACAGCGCTAAAGAAGAAATAGCAGACAGAAAACAAAAAGAAAAAAAACATGCCCAACGGTACTTTCCAGCAAAAGCATCTCTCTATATATTTCGACTGCACACAAGTCGTTTTAAGAACATGACTGTTGGTTTATGGAGCCAAAGTTGGCAGACTGACCAGACTCCTAAAAGCCTTCCCATGTACTGGCGACCTTCAAGTCATTGCAGCTGACCCTCTTGAGGTAAACGTTTTCCTATGATCTTCTGGCCGGCGGTTCTAATGGTGCTAGAAATAGATGGGGAATTGTTAGATCACATACGCACGCACACACACACACACACACACAAACACACACACACACACAACACACACACACACACACACACACATACTCGTGCAACTAATAAGCATACAAATTAAGCAGGGGCACACACACACACACACACACCACCACACACCCACACACAACACGCGCACGCACCGCACGCACGCACGCACACACACACACACACACACACACACACACACACACACACACACACACATACACTCACACACACACAACATGACTCAGCCATCGACGGTTCACTTCATAAAACAAAAAAAAACGATTTGAAGAGAGTTATCCTGTCCCCCCCCCCCCCCCCCCCCCCCCCCCACCCCCCACCACCCCCTTCTTCACACACACACACACCACCCCCATTCCTGCAACCCTTTAACCACTCTCAGCAGCCAATAAACAAATGGAGCCGCGGGGCAATGCTGTCTCCCCTGCTATCAATCTTGTCTCCCTTGACACGATTGACAGTGGAGAGTGCTTGTCCCATTTGTCTTCCCACCAGGGGCATAAACCCCCCAGTCTTTCTCTTGGCGCTCTTTCAGGCTTACGCAAAGACTTAAGTGTGTCTGCTCTGCAGAACTGACAATGAGCATTATCATACTGTAAAAATGTGCTTCAATGAAAAACTTTCCTACCTCCGAAAGTCGTAGAATGTATTTTGCACTGTTCCTAATCTTAATTTGTTTTGGGGATCAGTTTAATCTTTCAACATTTCAGTATTTAGAGGAGCTAGTTATTGGTTATGCAGTCCTACTGCACGTTTTCTTGTAACACAACACACTCTCTCGTCGGTCTCTCTCTCTCTCTCTCTCTCTCTCTCTCTCTCCCTCATTTTTTCCGTTAAAAAATTGATGATGTTAATAAATTGAGATATTAAAATGTAACAAAATTTGCAGTTTTTATGCTAGGGTCTAAATCATCGACACGAGGAAAAGACTTTCAATAAAATAACTTTTCTCTTGAACGAATTAACTTCACGCGTACGCACGTTCTGACTCGCATCCCGATCAGTGAAAATGCCCAGACGCTATGAACAATGGTGACGATGTTGCTATGTCAAGGGGTCCGTCTTGTAACTAGTAGTACGGAGCTCTGAAAGGGGGTATGGAGATCAGCGCTTCGTCATCTGTCTGCCTGGATGCTTGGAGAAGTTAGCTGGCAAAGCAGGTGGCATTCAGTCATCTTTCAGAGTTTGCGACGCTCTTCACGGCGGGGGGAGAGGTCAGGAAGGTTGGGAGGGGGGGGGGGGGGGGGGGGGGGGGGGGGGGGGGGGGGGGGGGGGGTGGAGCTGCCTTTCCGCCTGCGCAAGTCTGCATAATGTTCTTAAATAGGTGGATTGTTAGTTGCTTTCTTTATTTACCTGCCAGTCTGCATGGAATGGCCAAAGAAGGTTTGTTTTTCAATTGTTGTGCTTTGTACGTTGTCACAAAGTTTTTTATCACCAATGGAAGCAGCCACGATGTTGATCAAGTGGCGTGGAACAGTCAGTAAGTTATCCAAATGACAGTAATACAAAGGAGGTAAGAGGAGAGAGGAGGAGAAGAGGAGGAGGCGACATTAAAACTATCAGGGATGCTTAGCAGAGTGGATGAGGAACGAGGTAGTAGGAAACGAAGTGGACAACCCCTTTCGGGACACGATAATATTGGCACCAGGAAGTCTATGGGGACTAAAGAGGGAGAGGAGAGAGGAGAGAGAGCGGGGTGGGAGGTGCAGGAAAGCGAGAACAGACAGACAGACAGGCGCACCCAAGCGTATATGAGAACAGACGAGAGAGCGGGAGCGAGGAGGAGAGAGAGGAGAAGAGAGAGAGAGAGAGCGTGTGTGTGGGTGTGTTGTGTAGCGCTGCGTGGCGTGCGTGCGTTGCGGTGGGCGTGCATGCGTGCGCTGCATGAGGTGCGTGCGTGCGTGTGTGTGTGTGTGTGTGTGTGTGTGTGTGGGTGTTTGTGATGTGTGTGTTTGTGTGTGGGTGTGTGTGTGTGAACGCACACGCGGCGCGTTTCTGTATCTGTAGTGTAGGGCGGGGGGAGGGAGGGCACGCGCATATTTTGTGCCGGGTATGTGTGTATGTGTTGTACAATCTGTGTTGTGGGTGTGTGTGTGTTAGTGAGACGCGCGCGCGCGCGAACACACACACACAACACACAGCGCGGCGTCGGCGTGCGGGGCATGTGGACACGCGCAGCTCTTGACATGTGTGTGCGCGTAAAGCGTGTGTGTGTTGTGCCGTGCGTTGTGTGCGTGCAGTGCCGTGCTGTGGTGTGTGGGTGTGTGTGTGTGGGTGTGTGTCGTGTGTGTGTTTGTGTGGTGTGTTGTGTGTTACAACAACAAAACATCACCACCGCCAACACCACCACCGCCACCACAACCACCACCACCACCAACAACACTACAACAAAGACCAAAACAATCCAACAAACAACAACAACAACAACAACAAAACACTCCCCCCCACAACCAAAACACACACACACACACAGCACCACAACACACAACACATCACACACCACACAGTACACCCCGACGCAACAAACTCATGTCTGTGGCGACTTTCCATTTTACACACTGGCATTGCTTCGTTTATGCTCACTTACCAGCGCACGTACGTGCGCCAGTGAAAACAGTGTGTCCGTGAGAGAATTCAAACGTGTTACCTCAGTTGACGTGTTTGGCGTTGGTCTGTCTCATTGGAAAAGCCCAGAGTGAGTCTGCCCCGTTATCTCCGGAGTCTTTCACAGTGCTGCCCTGATATTATTCTGAAGTCTAGGATGGGGGCGATTCTCTCTTGATGTGGCTCAGAAAGAGGTGTATGGTTTATAGAGCTTGATCTTGTTGGGTCTCCGTTCTTTAGATTCCTATCAAATCAGATGCGGCCAAGTTGCTAATCCGTTCTTATTGTTGATTATCCTGCACTGTTGCCGCTCCCCCCGTTTCCTTTGACACCTGCAGGTTTGGGGTCACAGTACATCCCTATGAGCTTTCCCAATGAAGTCGGCACGGGAATCAGGCCAAGCAGGGTTCCCATTCCACTATACACGTTTTTCAGCAGGTTCATGTGTCAGTCAGTATCATGGATGTTGAGTTGTGAGTTCTGAGATGGTAGCTGAGAATGAGAGCCAGTTGGAGTGCTTGTGTAAGTGCGTACTACCTCCATGTGAGGTTGGAGCCACGTCTAAACTGCACGCACCATGTCTTCCTGGATAGCTCGGACATTTGGCTTCAC
>JADBJO010010675.1:65000-70717 GCA_016801955.1 Conus betulinus | reverse complement strand
CTCTGTCTCTGTTTCCTGCCCCCCCCTCTCTCTCCCTCTCCCCCCCCCCAACCCCTCCCCACTACCATCACCCCTTCCCCCCCATCTCTCTCTCTGTGTCTGAATGCCTGTCTCCCCTGACTGTCCGTCTCCTCTCTTTCTTTCTATGCGGCTGTCTGTCGGTCCTGTCTCGCTCTCTGCCTGTCAGTCTGTCTCTCTGTCTGTCTGTCTGTGTCAGTATAGATAGATAGATGGACAGGTAGGTAGGCAGATAAATAGGTAAATAGATAGACAGGTAGATATAGGTAGGTTAGATAGATAGATAATAGATAGATAGATAGATAGATAGATAGCTAGGATAGACAGATAGACAGATACAGATAGATAGATAGATAGATAGATAGATACAATACTCCAGAGAGTCCGCACCCGCACCACAACGAAACAGCCAGTCCCAAACAGGTATTGCAAGAATGAAATGGAGAAGAAAATCAATTCACAAACTTTTCCCACAGGGACAAATTCAAAGAAAAGTAAGTCAAGGTTTAGCCACAAGGGCTAACTTCATGAATAGAATTCTTCACCAAAAAGACTCTCCAATGTTTTCAATTATGATTTTTCTTGATCAAATTCAGCAACTCTTTCTTTAACACACACACACACTTGCGCGGGTCCAGGCCAAGGCAGTGTGTGTTGTGTGTGTGTGGTGTGTGGTGTGTGTGTGTGTGTGTGTGTGTGTGGTGTGTGTGCGTGGGTGCGTGGTGTGTGTGTGTGTGTGTGTGTGTGTGTGTGCGTGTGTGTGTGTGGTGTGTGTGTGGTGTGTGTGTGTGTGTGTGTGTGTGTTGTGTGTGTGTGTGAGGGGAGGGGGGGGGGGGGGGGGGTAGGGGGCATATACATGGAGGAAAACAAAAGGAGATTAGGGCTAGGAGGGAATAGACCGAAATTAAAGGTGTGAGGAAGATGAAAAAAGTTGAAAGCCACTCAGCACCCATGACTAACTGCAATATTTCGGTTTATTATTCAAAAACAAAAACAAAAAAAAAAAACGGCACACTTTTTTCAAGTACCAAACACTGGCCAACTGACAAAGAAAACAGCACAGAATTCTGTGGTTGTGGAACTGGAGAAAGAGTTCGCTGGAACAAGAGTTCACTGGAACAAGAGTTCGCTGGAAAAAGCTCACTGAGGGATGGGGGGTTTGGAGGGGGACCTTTGTAGGAAGGCATGGAAAAAAGGGAGGGGGGGGGGGGAGGTAGGAGGGAGGGGGTGAAGGTGTAAAGGGTGGAAAGCGAAGAGTAGGAAGGGGAGGGATGGTGGTGAGATGAAGCTGGGAGGGCACAGACAACGAAAGCACACAACCATCATAATACACAATAATAATCATTACCATCATCCTGGGATCGGGGGTGAGTGCGTAGATGTCTGGTCAGGCCGATCTGCGCCCGGAAAGACCTATCACAGTACGGACAGGGGATGGTGGCGGCAGTTGGAAGATCTGTTGGCGCTGCTGGTCTTCCTGATCATCCTGCGCTGCTCAGCTGCAGCAATTCTGTTACTTTCACAGGTGTCTGCACCTTTGCGGACAACTGATCGCCACCCGTCTCTGTCCTGTGTCTTTGAAACGTTTCTTCTGGCCTCCATGAAAGCGTTTGTCCTTGTAGTTCACCAAACAATTGTTTCTTTGGCAGCCGATGGTCTGGCTTGCGAAGTACATGACCTGCCCATCGAAGCTGTGACTGCATCAGGATGGTGAAGATGCTAGGCAGGCCAGCACAAGTGAGGACTTCAGTGTCCGAATCTTATCTTGCCACTTAATGACCAAAAAACTGATGCGCCAAGGTCTTGCTGAAGAAGTTTATTTCCAGAGACTGGCGCAATCAGATTATTTTGAGAATGTGAACTATTTGTCCTGAGAGTTGATTCTCCTCATTTGTTCTTTCATACGGTCATCAAGGGGACAAGCCAGGTGGTTCCAAGCATTTGAGATTAAAATCAAAGGAATGGGAACGGTCCAGGCGCTTCGAGCTGGCGCAAATATAGGGTCACGGTGAGTGCCACGTCCTGAATGTGACGTCAACTAAGGAGACGGTCATGTATTTGAAGATTGCTTGTCATTTCATCGGTGAAAATCCCCTAACACCAAAGAAATTGTCCTTTTGATCAAGTATCGTGTAACATTAAATGCTGGCTCAAATTCATGGTAGGCCTCAAAATGCGTGCATATATGACAGAGTGTTTTTAGTGCAAAATCCTAATTAGGCGTGTGGGCCACACAAAAGCACGCCACAGCATCCAGTAACGATCCAAATTTCGGTACTCACCCTCTTCCAAAAATCCAAACCACTCATCAGTGAGCAAAACAACTGCGTCCATCAGCCTGTTACGTATGCCACAATTGTCAAATTAATGGTTGTATCATTCACCGAGAGATTGAACTTGAACTGAATGGTGAGATAACGTCCTATTGACCCATAAGGACAAGGTGGTTCCCAGACTTTATTCTGGTGTAGTCTTTGGCGTGGCCGTCCCCCCCCATGGTGACTGGTCGTGGTCGGTGTCGTTGTCGCGTTGGTTCGTCCGTCTCTCTGTGGTAGTCTCCTCCTCAAGGCCTTCTACAGTTTCCTTTTCGGGGGCCACTTGATATGTGTCATCGACAACACCGACCGCCTGCAGACCTTTGTGAACAGATGCCTGAGGTACATCTGTCGCATCAGGTGGCAGGACACATGGTCACAAACGAGACTTGTGGAGAAAAGCTGGACAAGAGTCCGTTTGAAAATCAAATTAGCGCAGGAAGTGGGGCTGGCTTGGCCATACCCCTTCAGAAAACCGGCACTCCAGCGTTTGTCCGCCATGCCTTGCGATGGAACCCACACAGGGTAAGAGAGGCAAGAGACGCCGACCGCGCACCACCTGGAGAAGATCAACGGAGGCGGAGACGAACTCGACTGGGCTATTCCTGGGGCCAGCTGGAAGTCGCCACCCCGGGACAGGCAGAGATGGAGAAGGTTCGTGGATGACCTATGCTCCGCTAGGAGCCATCGGGATTAAGTCAAGTAAGTCAGTGTATATGGATCCAACCGATCCAGTTGGGCCAGCTCGACAAAAACATCCTACCTGGCCGCTCTCCCTCCCCCCATCACCCCCCCCCTCCCCCGCCCTTCTGCCCACCCAGCTGTGAAGCCAGAGGACAGGGGTTGTGAGTCTCAGAGGTTGAACCCAAGGCTGGTGGACCTTGGGGATCCTCTTTGTCTATCTGAGAGTGTGACGGATGGGGGGGGGGTGGGGGGGGGGGGGGGGGGTTCTTCTAAACCACCTGACTTGAGACCATCTAGGTTTGATGACGTCCCTTTCAAAGATGGTTACGCGGGCCGGCAGTGTTCTCTCTCTCTCTCTCTCTCCTCTCCTCTCTCTCCTCTCTCTCTCTCTCTCTCTCTCTCTCTCTCTCTCCGTCTCTCTCTCTCTCCTCTCTCTCTCTCTCTCTCTCCTCTTCAACCAAATTTGATGATTTGACCGGGTTGTCTGTCATTTCCATGAGGAGGGAGTTGTCTGATGTCTCTGCAGGTGACCACGAGGTTGGGTCAGTCTGGAGTGGACTGACCATACACGGTCTTCATTGACTTTGGTGCGAGTCGCCCCCCCCCCCTCCCCCTCCCACCCCCTCCCCCTGCTTCCCCTCTACCTCCATCCGCGCAGCTCCCCTACTCTCTCTCTCTCTCTGTCTCTCTCTCTCGTCTCTCTCTTCTTCTCTCCTCTCTCTCTCTCTGCCTGTCTGTCTCTATCTGTCTGTCCGTCGACCCTCTCTGTCTGTTTGACTGTCTCTCTCTCTCTCTGTCTCTGGCTCTCTCTCTGTCTCTCTGTCTCTGTCTGTCTGTCTGTCTGTCTGTCTGTCTCTCTCAGTCTGTCTTCTGTCTCTCTGTCCGTCCGTCCGTCCATCCGTCTCTCGTTCTCTGTCTGTCTGTCTGTCTGTCTGTCTGTCTGTCTTTCTTTCATCAAAATGAAGAATGCTAGCGCAAATTGGTGTGCCATTTCTTAACAATTTGCGTTTTTTGTTTTTATTCGCTTTATATTAACGTTCTTTCATTCATCCGTGGCTATGCTCACTCTTGTGTTAAGGATCAACGTCTCTGTTAAAAAAAAAATCAAAAACTTCTCTCTGTGTGTGTGTGTGTGTGTGTGTGTGTGTGTGTGTGTGTGTGTGTGTGGCGCTCTCTCTCCTGCCTCTCTTTCACTGCATTTCTCTCTCCGGGGCTCTCTCTCTCTCCCTCTCTCTCTCTCTCTCTCTCATCGTCTCTCAGAAGAGGGTGTAACACGGACAGCTCATGCTCTAAAACGTCAGGTCAGCTGGCGTTTTCCCTCTTCCTTTTGTGCCATTTTTTATTTCTGAATGACAATATCCAATCAAATGTTTTCTTTTCACTGTCTCTTCTTCATATGAACTTATTAAAAAAAAAATAAACAAGTAAAAATAAACTGGGGGTGAGAGGTGACGCTGAGGTTAAGCAGAGGAGAGAGAGAGAGCTTCGGGAGATAGAGAGAAGGAGAGGTGAGATAGATAAGGTGAGAAGAGAGAGAGGGGGGGGAGAGAGAGGGGAGAGAGAGGAGGGAGGAGAAAGAGAGAGAGAGGGAGTCAAGACTGAGGGTAGATGAGAGAGGTAAGGAGGGGAGGAGACGAGGGGGAGGATGCTTTGAGTCGCTAATATGAGGACGGACAGAGAGAGGGGGGAGAAGATGAGGAGAGAGGAGGAGAGGAGAGAGATGGTGAGTAGATGCGGATGAGGGAGACGAGGGGAGAGGAGAGAGACGAGAGAGAGAGAGGAGAGAGCAAGACAATGACATCTTTTATTGACATTGGCTTATAGCCTTTTTGTCAAGGGGGTACAATGTCTTTTTTTTTTTGCAAAGAAGAAAAGAAAACAAAAAGAAAAAACTGCAAATTAGCAACAACTAGGGGGGGGGAAAAATTAAGAAATGATTTCAAATTCCCGTCACTCGTTTGCCTTTCTTAGAAACCGTTTCCTTCACATACGCACACTGATCCATCCTGTCTTCCCATCGACTCGCACGCAACGCATTTGCATCCTCTTATCCTCCCCTTCGCCCCATTCACAACACATTCCATGCACAGATGATTTATTCTGGATTGATGTTATGGAAAACCACTCACATGAACCATTCAAACTTACAAGGTCAGAGAGCCAGAGAGAGAGAGAGACAGAGAGGAGAGAGAGAGGACAGAGAGAGAGAGACACCACAGAGACCGAGAGGAGGAGAGAGAGAAGGGAGAGAGAAGAGAGACAGAGAGGACAGAGAGACAGATGAGAGAGACGCAGAGAGAGAGATGAGAGAGAGTAGAGTCGGCCTGTCGGGGAGACTGATAGCACAAAAGAAGTGAACAAATGATGTATTTCTGTTTCTGTTGTGGGCCATAGATCATTATATGATGAAAAATCAATCATCATGAAAACTGAGGGATGAGGACGAAGATGATTATTTATTTTTGGTATTATTGTTTCATGTGCTGCTTATTGCCCTCATGGTGGTCATCATCATTCTCGCCATTACCAACATCTCCATCACTATGATTTACACAATCATGATTAATTACCCATATTCACTCATCATCATTGGATAAGTATTATTTATTATAGCCAACCCAGACCCCACCCCCCCACCCCCGCCATCCAACATTCTTCTCCTCCCCCCCCCCCCCATCCTTCCTCCCCTCCTTCTCTCCC
>JADBJO010010675.1:57500-60000 GCA_016801955.1 Conus betulinus | reverse complement strand
CAAAAATGAAGCAAAGGAGAAAAAGACTCATACAGCGAACAAAGAGAGAGAGAAGAAGAAGAAAAAAGGAAGAAAGAAAGAAGAGAAGAAAAGAAAGAAAGAAAAGAAGAAGAAGAAGAAGGAAAGAAGAAGAGAAAGAACGAAGAAAAAAAGAAGAAGAGAAGAAGAAGAAGAAGAAGAAGAGAAGAAGAAGAAAAAAAAGAAGAAGAAGAAGAAGAAGAAAGAGAAGAAGAAAGAAGAAGAAGAAGAGAAAGAAGAAAGAAAGAAGAAAGAAGAAAGAAGAAAGAAGAAAGAAGAAAGAAGAAGAAGAAAAAAAAAGAAAGAAGAAAGAGAAGAAGAAGAAGTGAAATTACAAGAGCAAGAAACAAAGACAAAGACAGACTAGTACACGAAGTAAAACAACAAACAAGCCAGCAAGAGAGATGACTAAAAGTGGGAAAAAACACAGAAGAAAATTTAACGACAAGAACAACAACAGCAAGAAAAAGAAGAAGAAAAGGAAAAGAAAGAGCATGCAGTTACGAAGAAACAGTTTCAGTTTCACTTTCGGCAAGGCGATGTGTCGCTTACTGCGGACTAGTTTTATATACGCTACACCACGCCTGCTAAAATTACACGACCACCCCGCGCAGGATTTAAGGCCGATAACAAGTAAATTAAAAATCGCTGCGCGTGTTTTATTTCGGCACTAAATGTAATGGAACGGTTATAGCATTGAATATTTGAGTTCATTCATCTTTTCCTGAAACTTTTATTCGCTTCTTGGTCTAAAACAGTCTAAAAGAATATTGCGTGGAATCGAATCTTCGACGGACGTTTCGGTCAGCTTCTTCAGCGGCCTGATCGATTCTGTCATTCGCTGGAATTCCACAACGAGAGAGTACCCAGCAAAAAGTAACAGTAATGTCTTTTGCGGATAAAACATGAACAATATGATTGATTGGTGCATTCAACTCCAAACAGACTTTTGAATTTTGAGGAGGGAACTTCTTCAAAGGTTGATTTAGAATCATCGACATTGGAATTTGGCTAATGTTTGTAGGGTAATGTAGTGTAAATTTTAGAGACATTAGGAGCGCTAGCAGTTCGGTTCTACGAATTGGACTGGTGCCAAAATGGCATTTTTACTCGACCTGAAAATCCACGATTTAAAAAAAAGAAAATCCTACTTGTATTAATTTTGCAAATGATTGCAAACGGAATTGTTCAGTATATTGGACGATCCTTTCTTTTCTTTTTTTTTTTTTTTTTTTTTTAACAAATATTGTGTGCTCCGTGTCAAAGATAGCTTTAATTTGGTTCCATCTTAGAATTGTTGGGAAGGACGTTTTCAGCAAAGATTTAATTAGTGGTGATTTTATTTCTATTCATGTTGTAATCTTTGAGAAGATCTGATGTGTTCAAATGAATCAATTTTTGTAGGTTGTGTTTCTTTAGCTCTGTTTCCAAATGTCGTTTCTAACTTTAAAACGTTCTTGCTGTGCACGGAAATTGTTCTGTCAAAAAACAAAACAAAACAAAACAAAACTATAATAACATTGTTGAAGCAGTCGCCTTTCGAACAAGGAAGACCTTCTATTTCCACAGTACGTTCACACGGTAGAAATGTGTGTGTGGTGTGTGTGGTGTGTGTGTGTGTGTGTGTGTGTGTGTGTGTGTGTGTGTGTGTGTGTGTGTGTGTGTGTGTGTGAGGGGAGGGGGGAGGGGGGGTGGAGGGAAGGGAAGGACGTTGCTGCTAAGAGGTGAGGGGGGGGGGGGGGGAGGGGGCACTGGACTGCCGCCGCGTTCCCTCCGATCTACTGTGGACAGAGTGACCACTTCAAATGACACCGCCAGTTCAAATCAAATCAACCAAAACAGCCTTTCTAAATTTGAGCCGTGAAGTCTTCTGTGGCTATCAGTAAGTATATGCCTAAACCAAGTCCTCAATATCATCATGTTTCAGTCCTCGGCCTTTTGTTTCCAGGCTCTCCTTGTCAATGATTGATGGGCAGCCTAGTTCTCGTGTCATGCCATTATTTGGCACAGGACCCTCCTAGGTTGAACAGTATTTTCCTTAAATCAATATGGCATCATGTATGACAGCATGCACTCTAAAATAAGTGTGTGTGTGTGTGTGTGTGTGTGTGTGTGTGTGTGTGTGTGGTGTGTGTGTGTGTGGGTGTGTGTGTGTGTGAGACAGAGAGAGAGAGAGAGAGAGAGAGAGAGAGAGAGAGATAGAGAGAGAGAGAAGAGAGAGAGAGATGTCAAAGCCGAAGCTTTATTGTTTGCAAATACATTGATCCTGAAAACAAGGTGTGCGTGTGTGTGTGTGTGTGTGGTGTGTGTGTGTGTGTGTGGTGTGTGTGTGTGTGTGTGTGTGTGTGTGTGTGTGTGTGTGTGTTGTGTGTGAGAGAGAGAGAGAGAGAGGGTGAGAGAGAGAGAGACGAGAGAGAGAGAGAGAGACAGACAGACAGACAGACAGACCGAGAGAGAGGTATAGTCTTAATCACACTGATTG
>JADBJO010010675.1:45000-50000 GCA_016801955.1 Conus betulinus | reverse complement strand
ATTACAGATGTATAGTTGATGTGAGAGAGACATTTTTCGAGCGTTTGTATCTGTGGAAGGCTTCCATTGTCTAAGCATGAAGAGACTGCGAGCCAGCTTATTTGCGACAGATTTAATGTGGGACTGTCACCTTAGTTCCTCGTCCACCATCCCCCCCATGACTCGGTGCTCATGCACTTGTTCTACGACGTTGCCATCTAAAGTCTCTGAGACTTAAGAGTTTCTGTTTGGTGTTTCTGCCTAGAAGTGATTGTCATGCTTTTCAGACTTCAGATTTCGGACTTTGATTATATCCCGATATGCACAAGGAAACTGCTTCTGCAGGCACGTAAAGCACCAAGACAAACAATTCAACATGAAGAAATCAATCTGTGGGTACAACAGGCCTCTTAGAGAACAAAAACCACTGACACCTTTTCTAATGTGGTTTATGTACATGTACAAAATGAGACGATTATACCCATACAAATCCCGTACCCCAAACATTTATAGCCCCCGCCCCCCAAACACACACACACACACACACACACACACACACACACACACAACACACACACACACACACTCCCATCGTTTGTGTGCACCGCGCGCCCAAACCCACATCTCTCTCTCTCTCTCTCTCTCTCTCTCTCTCTCTCTCTCCAAACACCTCGACCCTCCTCCCCACCCCCGCCGCCTCCCATTAACCCCTCTCAACCACTCTCTCAATCAGTCTGCTGTCATAAAATATACACATAGAGGGGAAAAAATGAACTACTGTATATGAATGATTGAAAAACTGAGATGGAGTGAAAAACAGAGAAAATGATAATACAGAAGAGTGGGACATACAGAGACAAGCTTTCTTGTCTTCTTAGACTGAACTGTCATGGAATTGCAATTACACCACTCCCGGATGTCGTTTTAAACCCTTGCTGCAGAGCGTTTTGGACTGCCGATAAGTCCGCTGCGCTGGAATGAAGGGAAATGTCATCAGCGAAAAAGGTCACACAAGACACTCGGATGTGAAATTGATAAATGGGAGATCATTTATAAACAAACAGAACACAAGCGGCCCCAGAGTCTGCTGGTGCAGAACGTTTGGAGAAAAGAAGGGTCTATGAAGTCTTCCTTGGCGTATGCTTTAAAAACGACTTTGCAACTGACTCGGATATATTTAAGAAGTGATCATTGAAAAGAGTTTGGTGACTACTGGCAGTGGCTTGGTGATCTACTATGTGATCTATGTGTTAGTTCATTTATTGAGTGCCATAGAGAAGCTGTGTCTTTATTGTTCGTTAACATGCGGTTCAAGTATTGTTGTTTTTTAAGAGCTTCTGAGAAGATCAGTAACCCTGTTTCTTTTGCTTTGTGTATTCTGTTTTGTTTCTTGTTTTTTTTTTTTCCCTTTCAGCATGCTTTTGTACTCTAAATTTCTTCCGATAGGAAGCCGATGTTTTTTCTTGACTGGCTGCTTATTTTCATGTTCGAGTTTATCACGGATTTTCATGGCCTCAGTTATTTCTGGAGCGAGCCAAGCAGGAACAACCGAAGATTTGACTCTCTTTTGCCGCTAAAATAACACAGAGAGAGAGAGAGAGAGAGAGAGAGAGAGAGAGAGGAGAGAGAGAGAGAGAGAGAGAGAGAGAGAGACAAGAGACAGAGACAGAGAGAGAGAGAGAGAGAGATCTCAGGACGAACAGCAAAAAAAAAAAAAAAAAAAAAAAAAAGAAAAAAAAGAAAAGAGTGTGATGTGAAATCATTTGATAAGAGTTTTTTTTTTGTTTTGTTTTTGTTTTGTTTGTTTTGAATATATCATGCTCAGTCTGCTTTGCAATTAATGAATATAAATGAGAACATTATGTTGTCTAGAGCCTCCAAGCAACTGATCATGAGATACCGTAATCATTTGAATCGACGGGAGCGTTCATTTAGGGTAGGGGATTTGACTTCTTGCTTTCTCTAGTGCAGGCTTCTCTCTCTCTCTCCCCCCCCCTCCCCCCTCCACCACCTCCTCTGCCCTCACACACATGAGCCTGGAAAACCCCCCCCCCTCTCTCTCTCTCTCTCTCTGTCTCGTGTGTGTGTGTGTGTGTGTGTGTGTGTGTGTGTGTGTGTGTGTGTGTGTGTGTGCGTGTGTTTGTGTGCATGAGTGTGTGTGTGTGTGTGTGTGTGTGTGTGTGTGTGTGTGTGTGTGTGTGTGTGCGATCGCGCGCGCGCGTCTGCGTGTGTGCGGGCCCTTGGCCGCGCGTTTTTTTTTTTTTTTTTTTTTTTTTTTTTTTTTTTGGCTTCTTTTTTGTTTCCTTTTTTTTTTTCTCTTTGCATAAGCGTGTACGCGCGCGCACGTGTGTATGTGACGACGCTGGAATCATGTAACGAAGACGTAGCCAAAAGCCTGTGTAGTAAAAGCACGATAAAAGCTTAGAGCGATAAAAGTTCAGTGACTATGACGAACGAAGAGTCCCCTACTCCCTACTCCTGATCTAAAACGACGACAAAAGCTCCCAGCTGTTAAAAAAAAAAAAAAAAAAAAAAAAAAAAAAAAAACCCATGAACACACTTCACACAGCCCGTACTGCTGCTCGTACAAGGTCAGGTGAGGTTTTTTTTTTTTTTTTTTTTTTTTTTTTTTTTTTTCAGGCTTACCGTTCGAAACCCCGCGCATCACGTTGAAGGGCAGTCAGACAGAGACTGAGGCAGAAACCTCCCGAGAGAGTGGTCTACCCTGAACTTCACACGGTCAGAGAGGCAGCACGTTCCCGATCGGCCGCAAAACAAAAGCAAGCAAGCTCTCGAACAAACCCAAAGACAGCTTGAAAGTAAGGTGCCGGCGGGGGGGGGGGGGGGGGGGGGGGGGGGGGGGGGGGGGGGGGGGGGGGGGGGGTGGGGGGGGGGGGTTGGGAATTGACACACATGTTCGAAACAGATTTATTAGTGAGTCCGCCCAAGATCAGGGATGAACGAATTACTGGACAAACTCTAAGACTTCGAGTCTGTTCAAACTTCTGATGAAAGACTCTTCTTTCTTTTAAAGATTGCTTAAATCTGTAACAGTTTCTCTTGGTGGATACATGACCTAGATTGATCTCCTGCTACGTAACCCCTCCTTTCACGTTCGTGTTTTGTGTGTATTGTTGTGTCCACCTTTTGCAAAGGACTCCTCTTCCTTTTACAGACTTTTGTTAGTAAATTTGTCTGGTGTATAGACATTTACTTTCCACTAAAAAAAAAACAAAAAAAAAACTTGCCCTTTTCCCTTTTTTGTTTGATTGTTTTGCGGAGAGAGAATGGGAGTGGGGGGTGGGGTGGGGTGTTGTGTTTGTGTACACCACATTTATCCTTCATCTCTTTTTAAAGTCTTTTTTTTTTTTTATTATTATTTTTTTTTTTTTTTTTTTTTGGGGGGGGGGGGGGGCAAAAATCCTCTCTTGTCCATACTGCGTACATTGGCCGCTAAAGACTTTCTCTCTTTTAAAGACTTTTTTCCCTAAAACTTTTTTTTTCTTTGTATATATACTGCATTTAAGTCATGATGGAGACTCCCTATCTCATTTCTAAAGACTGTTTTTCTTTTATTCCTGAACATTTTTTTTTTGCTCTTTTCTGCACACTGCATCTAACAAACAGTAAAGATTCCTTCCCTTTCGCGTTCTCACTTTTTTTTTTTCCTGGTTCCTTGTTTTCTTCTGTGTGTACTGCATTGAACCGCCAGTACAGATTTCCTCCCTTTTCAAAACAGTTTCTTTCTCTTGGCAATTTCAATCTTTGTGTAATCACGGTATGTCATTCCCATTTTGTAAAGGTTTTTTTCTTAAAACATTTTCTCTTGTGTATACGGCGTGTACGCCGCAAACAAAGGTTCCTGTCATTTCAAAGACAGTGTTGCAAATCTCTTGACAACATCTTTATTGTATTATTATTATTATTGCTATTATTATTATTACTATTATTATTATTATTATTATAGCACTGACCGAAATATGATAGACTTTTTGAAAACGTCTTTTAATGGAACCCGTTTGTCTTTGCCAACACTGCATCTCCCTCTTAGTGAACATCCTCTTCCTCTTTAAGGATTTTTTGACGTTTGTTCATACTGTGCTGATCTTACATAAACCCCCCCCCCCCCCCCCCCCCCCCCCCCTTCCTGTTCTATAGACTTTTCTGAATGAGTTTGTGTTTGTCAACACTACATCGATTGCCCAGTTTTACTCCTTCCATTTTTTTCCCCCGAAGATTTTTAGGGAACATTTTGTTTCTACACTGCAGTGACTTCACAGCCATTTCCTGTCCCTTTTTGTGAAGACTTTTTCTTTGAAGCATTTCCTTTCCGTTTATCAGTTTCAGTTCACTTTCTGAAGGAGGTTTCGCTGTGTGCGGACCAGTCCATATACGCTATATCACATCTGTTAATTTTCCAGATCACACTGCGCACGACTTTAAGGTTATGGATAAAGGATTTAAGGATTAAGGTGAAAGGATTTCTTCTCTTCTTCTTTTGGCGTACGCAGGCTGATTCTCCTGCAGACACACCCCTATATGGACAGACAAGTATGAATATCTAATTCAAAGGGAGTGGAGTTTTGTGTGTAGGACCGTTTTTTTTTTTGTATCCCGCCATTAAGGCAGCCATACTCCATCTTCGGTGAAGGTGCATGCTATGTGTAACGTGTCATCCATACCAACGGCCAAACTGGCCTTCTCTTCCGAAAAGTTCGTGATGGGATTTGACGTGTGTGCAAGATGTGGAAGCTCGGTTGATGGTCTCATTCGAAGGACTGTATGGGAAATGGAGTCCCAACTAATCTGAACTCCGAGGGGAAAATCCCCCTGTACCGAAACGGCCGGGCGGAGATTCGAACTTGCAACCCTTGGATTACGAGTCCGGCGCTCCACCAACTGAGACTGAGCTATTCCGGCCCCCGAAACGATTTAAAAATGGGTCTCATGGAAACGACTTAGCTTTCAATAAGCATCAAGCGCCAGTCACACCTTGGGTACCCACCTACTTAACGTTGTCA
>JADBJO010010675.1:15000-20000 GCA_016801955.1 Conus betulinus | reverse complement strand
AGTTGTCTCACAAAGAGAGCAAACATTATCTCTCCTTGTTTGTTATTTACTATCCTGCGTCTGCTTGCCTCTTTTGAGATTTTAGCTTTTCCATTCGTCAGTTTGAAAACAGAGTGAGTTCAAGTGGAAACTGGAAGCAAGAAAAGATCGGCCAGATTTCCAGACTGTCCAGCGAAAGAGAAGCAGCGCGTTTGGCATGATCTTCCACGGGCATTATCAGTTGTAGCTAGCCTCGTTTCTTTTTTTACCTTCCATTTCTTCGCTTTTTTCCCTACCGTCCCCTATGTTGCCCCCGTTCCTCCCGTCTGAATCCTGGTTTAACCCTTGTACCAAACATGACTTACTGCATCACATTTCTGCACCTATCAAAGCGACCAGGAAAGCGATGAATTGTGCTGACACAAGTGGACGTGTAGACAATATTTAGATGGGCCAAAAGACAGGAGGCCAGAATAGCTCAAATGGTAGAGCGCCGGACTCGTGATCCTGGGGTTGCGGGTTCGAATTTCGGTACAGGGGGATTTCTCCCTCGGAGTTAACATTGGTTCTGACGCAATTTCTCATACAGTCCTTCGAATGAGACTCTAAACCGAGGTTCCGTGTGTGAACGCACGCACAACATCTTGCACACACATAAAATCCCATCACCAACTTTCGGAAGAGAAGGCCAGTTTGGCCGTTGGTATGGTCGACACACGTTACACATAGCATGCACCTTCCCCGAAGATAGAGTATGGCTGCCTTAATGGCGGGATAAAAAAAAAACTGGTCATACACACACAAAGCTCTACTGCCTGTCTATACAGGCAGTGTCCGCAGGAGTATCAGCCTGCGTACGCAGAAAGAAAGAAAGAAAGAAAGAAGTCTCTAACTGTAACAGACATCTGACATTCCGTTTAAATTAACATTTATCTCTCTCTCTCTCTCTCTCTCTCTCTCTCTCTCTCTCTCTCTCTCTCTGTCCTCAGAAAATCTTTTCCTGCCTACACTTTATCCAGTCTTCTCAAGACCGAGACTGAGGAACTGACTGCCTACATTTATCTGCTACTAGTTGGTTGTTCTATTGTTACCCATCCCTTCCCGCCCCCCCCCCCCCCCCCCCCCCCCCCCCCCTCTGCTCCCCCGCCGCCCCTCCTCTGCCCTGATCCCTCAGGATATGAGGCAGGTAGTCTGTCCCCAGGACTACGGAGCACTGTAGACCAGTCAGTCACCCATTCCCCTGACCGCTGGGGGTCGTTGGGGGGGGGGGACGTGATGAGGCAGCCGCCGTTTCTCTCCAGGCTCTTCTGTTGGTAGCTGTCGTGAGGAGATCTGGCATGGTCATTTTGGTCCAGTCCTTTATATTGTCGGACCAGCTCTTTCTCTGCCGTCCTCGTGTGTGCGCCCACTTTCAACGGTACCTCGAAGGATGGTTTTTATGGAGAGGGTGTTGTGACGAATGACGTGGCCAAACCATGCCCATCTTCCGTCGTTTGACGGTCGCTACAAGTGGTTCGTGGGGCCCAACTAGGTTAGTGACCAGGTTCCGCACATAATCATTGGTCTTGTGCTTTTTTTTTTTTTTTGTTTTTATAGCATCTCCTACAAAGAACACAAGACCAATGATTTTTTTTGCTCTGTAGATATCAATGGGTAAAGAAACTGGAGGTGAGGGAGGTAGGCGTTAGCATAACTCAGGGAGAGTGGAAATGGTAGAAAGTTGTCTACCAGGATGAAGACCCGCATGTCTGGGTAGCTAGGTAGCTGAAAACACGTTTGTTTTTGTATCCCTTTAAAGGTAAAAATGAAGATTTAAGAAGTAATTAGACGTGAAAACCCGCTTAAATCTAAGAGACTGGCCTCTCTACCACTCTCCCTCTCTCTCTCTCTCTCTCTGTCTCAAATGTGAATTACTCTTATGTGCTAACTCCGATCTGTTACAAGGTCGGTCTTCGGTCAAAATGAAATCACGCATAAAACACGTGCAACACGACACACATGAGCAATGCGTGCACGGTGGATTACAGAGACATAAGAGAAACGTAGAGAAGATGTTAAGTGTGACACTGTGTGTGTGTGTGTGTGTGTGTGTGTGTGAGAGAGAGAGAGAGAGAGAGAGAGAGAGAGAGAGAGAGAGAGAGAGAGAGAGAGAGAGTTGATATATTTGGAGAAAACGTGTGTAACAGCTGTAAGTATTGTTCTTGGCGGGAGAGGTCGACCATTTCTTCAGTCTTACGCAGTTTACCCTCTTCAACTCTTTTTACACTGGCGTCATTTGTGTGTGTGTGTGTGTGTGTGTGTGTGTGTGTGTGTGTGTGTGTGTGTGTGTGTGTGTGTGTTTTGTTTGTTTGTTTGCAGCTGTGTGTGTGATAAATCAAGCGGAGGCTGGGTGGGTGCCTGCTATTTGTTTTCTCAGCTGGTTGTTATGGAGAGCGTTGCAATGACCAGTTCTAAAGCTGGACATTAGAGACAGCACAGCAGTGACCAGTTCTACGGCTGGACATTAGAGACAGCAGCACAGTAGTGACCAATTCCACTGCTGGACTTTACACATAGCATTGTAGGGACCAGTTCCACGACTTCGCTTTACACGTAGCATTGTAGTGATCAATTCCACTGCTAGACTTTACACATAGCATTGTAGTGACCAGTCTGCAAATGTGGGACTCTGGGAAGCCTGCAGGAAAGACGGTTTCAAATGGGGGGTGGGGTGGGGGCAGGGTCATGTCGGTGAGTTGCAGGTTTGATTCGTTCCAGCTTAAACATGTCCCGGTTCTACTATGTCCCTGGTTCTAGATTGCAGGTTTGATGCATCCTAGGTACCATACATTTCAGGGTGTAAGTTCTAGCTTCCATTCATCTCCGGCTCTAAGTTACAGGTATCATACACCCCAGGCTGTAAGTTCTAGCTTCCATACACCCCAGCATCTAAGTTCTAGCTTCCATATACCCCAGGCTCTAAGGTAAAGGTTCCATATACTACAGGCTCTAAGTCACAGGTTTCATACACCACAGGCTCTAAGTCACAGGTTTCATACACCACAGGCTCTAAGTCACAGGTTCCATACACCACAGGCTCTAAGTCACAAGTTCCATACACCACAGGCTCTACGTTATAGGTTCCACACACCACAGGCTCTAAGTTTTAGCTTCCACATATCCCAGGCTCTAAATTATAGGTTCCATACACCACAGGCTCTAAGTCACAGGTTCCATACACCACAGGCTCTAAGTCACAGGTTCCATACACTACAGGCTCTTAGTCAGAGGTTCCGTAGATCCCAGGCTGTAAGTTTTAGCTTCCACATATCCCAGGCTCTAAGTTATAGGTTCCATACACCACAGGCTCTCAGTCACAGGTTCCATACACCACAGGCTCTCAGGCACAGGTTCCATACACCCCAGGCTCTCAGTTACAGGTTCCATACACCACAGGCTCTCAGTCACAGGTTCCATACACTACAGGCTCTAAGTCACAGGTTCCATACACTACAGGCTCTAAGTCACAGGTTCCATACACAACAGGCTCTCAGTCACAGGTTCCATACACCACAGGCTCTCAGTCACAGGTTCCATACACTACAGGCTCTTAGTCACAGGTTCCATACACTACAGGCTCTAAGTCACAGGTTCCATACACTACAGGCTCTTAGTCACAGGTTCCATACACCACAGGCTCTCAGTCACAGTTTCCATACACCACAGGCTCTCAGTCACAGGTTCCATACACTACAGGCTCTAAGTCACAGGTTCCATACACCACAGGCTCTTAGTCACAGGTTCCATACACTACAGGCTCTTAGTCACAGGTTTCATACACCACAGGCTCTCAGTCACAGGTTCCATACACTACAGGCTCTTAGTCACAGGTTCCATAGATCCCAGGCTCTAAGTTTTAGGTTCCATACATTCCAGGCTCTAAGTCACAGGTTTCTGTCTGGACTGCCATCATGTAGGACATTTGCCGTCACGTGCGCGCCCGCTTCCCCCCCCTCCCCTTCCCCCTACACACGCACGCATACACAGACACACAGACACACATACATACAGAGGCGCATACATGCACACACACGCACGCACGCACGCACTCACGCACGCACACACACACACACACACACACACACACACACACACACACACACACACACACACACACACACACACACATACAGAGGCGCATACGCACACACACACACACACACACACACACACACACACACACACACACACACACACACACAACACACACCACACAAACACACACACACACAGAGAAATATCTGCAAACTGTCTACACCAGCTTGTCAAGGAACAGTATCATAATAGCGAAACTCTTACCATTCTTCAAGCGACAAAGTCTAGAACCCACCATTGCATTGTTTGGCGTATAAAACAAAGAATTTGAAATTCAAGAGTGCGATGCTCAGAAATGCACACAAATCTGCAAAGCATATAGACACGGCTTGTGTCGACACTAGACAGTCTTTAAATAGAAAAAAAAAAGACGGAAAAGTTAATTAAGTCTAGTATACTCAAACAAAATAATAAACTGATTATTTCTATATTTTCTTTCGAAGCAAAGTGACTGAGGGCGGAAAATGAAGCAAAATTTAGAAAGAAAAGGGTTTAGTTACAGCCAAGGACACAGACTACAGGACAAAAGACTTCTAAATTCTATATTTTCTGTTCAATGTTGTTATTTGCATGCAATTTGCATAAAAAAACTGGAGAGCATTAATACACACACACACACACACACACACACACACACACACACACACACGCACGCACACACACACACACGCACGCACGCACGCACGCACACACGCACGCACGCACACACACGCACGCACGCACGCATGCACGCACGCACGCACGCACGCACGCACGCACGCACACACACACACACACACCTGTGGTGAGAGAGAGAGAGAGAGAGAGAGAGAGAGAGAGAGAGAGAGAGAGAGAATGGTTTATTCGTTTAGCATCTAGGCCTTAACAAATGGCTGAACAGTACCGAT
>JADBJO010010675.1:2500-10000 GCA_016801955.1 Conus betulinus | reverse complement strand
ACGTCACTCAGCGTTTGGCACTTTGCCCTTTTTGAAATTGGCACAGAACAACGTCACTCATCGTTTGGCTCACACCATCTTTTGTCTTTGGCACAGAACAGCATCACTCATCGTTATCTCTTTTTTCTTTTGTCACTGGCACAAAACAACGTCCCTCAGCGTTTGTCTCTTTCCCCTTTTGTCACTGGCACAGAACAACGTCACTCTCATCGTTTGGTTCTTTCCCCTTTTGAAATTGGCATTGGCACACAACAACGTCACTTATCGTTTGTCTCTTTCCCCCTTTTGTCATTGGCACAGAACAACGTCACTCATCGTTTGTCTCTGTCCCCTTTTGTCATTGGTACAGAGCAACCTCACTCATCGCTTGGCTCTTTGCCCTTTGTCATTGGCACAGAACAACGTCACTCATCGTTGTCTCTTTTCCCTTTTGAAATTGGCATTGGCACACAACAACGTCACTCAGCGTTTGTCTCTTTCCTCTTTTGTCACTGGCACAGAACACGTCACTCATCGTTTGTCTCTTTCCCCTTTTGTCATTGGCGCAGAACAACATCACTCATCGTTTGCTCTTTACCCTTTTGTCATTGGCACAGAACAACGTTACTCATCGTTTGTCTCTTTCCCCTTTTGTCAGTGTCACTGGCAAGGAACAGCGTCACTCATCGTTTAGCCCTTTGTCCTTTCGTCATTGGCACAGAACAACGTCACTCATCGTTTGTCTCTTTCCTCTTTCGTCATTGGTACAGAACAACGTCCACTCATCGTTTGGCTCACCCTTCTTTTGTCATTCTCACAGAACAACGTCACTCAGGCTTTATTTATTTATTTATTTTTACTGCCCATGTATATTTTTCCTTCTCCTCTCTAAAGTGGATTCTCTCGCAGAATGTTATATTGAGGACAACTACCTTGTAATCTTGGAGGTTTCTTTAGGGTGCACTTAATCCATGTGGTGTCGGTTAATCGTCACACCCGAAAGACTATTACTCTGACCATCCCCTTAGCTCTGGTGGAAAGGGCAGATGAAAACCTTTGAACTGTACAAGGCTTGAACAGTACAGTAAGCATTGTCCCGTTTCCTGAACCAAACATGCTACCTTTCCAACCACAGGTTGATGACGACATGCACCGCACAGGGTCTCTCTCTCTCTCTCTCTCCCCTCTCTCTCACTCTCTCTCCTCTCTCTCTGTGTGTGTGTGTGTGTGTGGTGTGTGTGTGTGTGTGTGTTGTGTGTGTGTGTGTCTGTGTCTCTGTGTGTCTGTGTCTGTGTGTCTGTGTGTCTGTGTGTGGGTGTGTGATTGTCACTGTGTGCCTGGTGTGCGTGAGGGCTTTTGAGGCATGAATTAGTGCGTGCGTGCCCAGTTTGAGTGTGTTGTAAGTGCAGTGCGTGTGTGTGTGTGTGTTGTGTGTGTGTGTGGTGTGGGGGGGGGGGGGGGGGGGGGGGGGGACGAGGAGGAGGCATGCCAAAAGAGAGCGATAGAGTGGACGTTTACTGTGGGGATTACAAGAATCCCACTTTCCTACCACTGGGACAAAGAGAGAGAGAGAGAGAGAGAGAGAGAGATAGAGAGAGAGAGAGAGAGAGAGAGAGAGAGTGAGAGAGATAGAGAGGAGCAAATGGGGTGGTGGTAGTGGGGGGAGCAGCATCCCACAGAACAAACCAAATTAATTTTCATTTTATCCCTTTTTTTTTTCTCTTCAGAGCGATCAAGAGAAGGGTGATAATAAAGTGGACTGGGGACTGGGGGAGGAGAGGGGCGGGGCGGGTCAGGGCGGGAGGGTCGGAGTCTAGGTGAAAGAGGAGAGCCTCCACTCCAGGCGACAGAAGATCCGCTGGCTGGAATGATGATGATACCTGCGCGGCAGGCAGCCGTCAAGAAGCCATTTCACCAATTGCCTGAACTTCGGAACCGGTCTGCGGGAACGGTTATGACCTCTGGCCGATGCAAGGGGAATCACTGTTTGCTTTGTTTGTTTTCAGACAAGAGCACGACATTTGTCGCAACAACCACCACAGCCAGCCCTCCCCCTGTCTATCAGCAGCGTTGGACTGCTTCTCTCTTCCCCCCCCCCCCCCCCCCCCCACACCACACACCACACACACACAATCCATCTCCAGCCAGTGATCCAAATGGCTCTAGTGATAATAGGCAGTGCGGAACTTATTTCATGTCAAGGAGTGAAAGTCTTTTTTTTTTTTTTTTTTTTTTTTTTTTTTTTTTTTACATCAAAAGAAAGCAGCACCACGGATCAGTGTGTATCCCTAGGATAGATTCTGGACACTCCGAGTTCTGTCCATTTTTTGAGAAACGGTCCACTAAAAAGGTGTAGTTTTTTTTTTTTTTTTTTTTTTTTTTTTTTTTTTTTTTTAACTCCACTAAATTCCGCCAGGTAGTCACTCCTACCTTTATCCAGGGGCGCTGTCAGAGGGAAGACGTAATAATAATAATAATAACAACAACAACAACAATCATAATAATAATAATTGGTATAATAATAATAATAATGGTAATAATAATAATAATAGTAATAATATATAAGCATTTTTAAAGCACCATGCCAAAGGTTCTAGGCGCTGACAATCCCCATTATCGTGTACACAGTGGGGCTGCCTACCTGGGTAGTGCCGATTGAAGAGCTGCCCGTCAGCGCTTCATTCAATCGTTTCCTCCTCTCCCCGTGTCATCCAGTCAATATCGTTCACTCTCAGTTTTCCTTACTTCCTTCATCTTTATCCATTTCTCACTCAGGGTGCATGCTATGTGTAATTGTGTCATCCATACCAACGGCCAAACTGGCCTTCTCTTCCGAAATTGTGGTGATGGGATTTTGACGTGTGTGCAAGATGTTTATGCGTGCGTTTCGCACAACTTCACCTCCGCTTATAGTCTCATTCGGAGGGTCAATTTCGGAAATGGCGTCAGAACCAATGTCCACAACAAAGCTCCGAGTGAAAAAATACCCCCTGGGTAGTACTGTACCGAAACGGCCTGGTGAAGATTCGAACCCCAGGCTCACCAAGATTACGATCCTGCCGGCGCCTCAACCAACCAATGGAGCTATTCCTGGCCCTCAGATTAGGAGACTGACCTTTCTGCTCTGGTCACCTCTTCTTTTCGTCCCTGGGTCGCTATTCTGTTATCTGCCAGGATGTCCATTTCATTTGCGCCATGATACAGTACAACGGGATTGTTCTGTCACACTCTTCATTGATGGAGTGACTTTGTTCGTACCCTTCTGTCTAGTTTCATAACATCCATTCTCGCTACTCTCATGGGATTGTTTCTGGTCTCCGGACAAGTACGGGATCGGTCGCCCCGCGACTCCTTGTCGCGCCTTAACTCTCGCGCGGAACATGTTTGTCCCGTTGGCCTGTTCTGGGTCTACATCTACTCGTCCCTGCCCGATCATACTTCCCTCAGAGCGGGGCAGCACTGACTGTAGAAAAGATAACTGCGCAAAAGGCCTCGCACAGCGATTTAACTCGAGATCCTACCAGGTGGATCTGCGCGTTCGCGTGACTCTCTGTTCACACGAGGCCTAAGGCCCTGGATTAACTCTGGGTAGCTCTGGAGCAACAATCCCCACACTGCAGTTCAGCGCTAGGAGCAGAATGAAATCTTGAGCTGCAAGCGAAAGGGAAGATATACGGGGGAAAGGGGGACAAGGGATGAGCAGCCGTGTAAAAAAAAGTATTAAATTTCGGAAGAACAGGGAAAGGTTGATTATTCAAGTAACATAATAATATGAACCTATGTTCAGGCGTACCCCACGCATTGTTAACCCTAAAATATGATACCCACTCTAAAAAACAACGAGCAAATATGGACCACCCTACTAATAACCTGAGCCAATCATCCCTCGCAGCATAAATAAAGATACCATCATACAACACCCAACCCTAATCTCCCCCCCCTTCTCGACCCCCCCCCAATACTAAAATCGACATTGAATAAATAAAATCCGAGATAGAGAGAGAGATAGGAGAGACGACCACGCCAAAGTTCAGACGGACGAACAGATCAATCACTCCCCCCTACTTTACTTAATTCCCCCCCCACCAATACGTATACTCCCTCCACCCCACCCCCCCCCCCCCCCTCTTCTCTACTATGCTACGTGCACGCACGACCCCTTCAACACTCATCCCCCCCCCCCCCGCACCCCCCCCCCCCCCCCCCCCCCCCCCCCCCCCCCCCGCCTACTACCACCACGACCCCCCCTCCCCCCCCCCCCCCCCACCCCCCCCCACTACCACCCACACACCTCCAACACCAACAACGCCGTTGCCGTTGAATCGTTGAGCGCCACCCATCCACACCAGATCGCGGCCCAAGAACTTTATAAAAGCCCCGCTATAGTAAGCATCATGTGGGTCCTATGCATTTGTATATGCTCTAATGAGTGCCATCATCCGTTCAACATGGAGTAGCAAAGAGATCCCCAACAAGTCGATAGTCCATACTTGTGTACAATCTCTCTCTCTCTCATCCTCTCGCTCTCTCTCCGCTCTCTGTAAAGTTTGTACTGGTGTGATTGTATAACATTTTGAAACCATGCTTTAGCCACTCTGGCCCTTCAATTACGCATTGTGTTGGATTATTGTGTCCTGCATGGCTAGCAGGTAAGCCTACTGATTCATTTTGGAAATGGCCACTGCCCTCCATCTCTGTTCCACACTGTGCGTCGTGCCGCACGTGCAACTTTTGTCTGGTCGGCCTGCGCCGCCCCCCCGCTTTTCCCCATCCCGCCCATCCACGCTTTGCTCACGTACCACCAAGAAACCCCCCCCTCCCAACCCTCCACTTCACCCCTGGTCACCCCCCACCCCCACCCCCCCCACCGTGTTTACATGAACGCACCGTCTTCCCCTCTACGCTTCTCTCCTATCTTCCCACGTCTGCCCCTCTGCCTACGTGAACTGTGATTGCACTCCTCACCCCCCCCCACCAGGGCCCACCCACCCCCCCCACCCCTCCCCCCCCCCCCCCTCCACGCCTTACCATTCTACCCATGATCATCTATTGTCCATCTGCCCTTCGACCCCTGACCCCATCCTTGAACTTGAGACTGCCGCGTTTGCAGTGGGGCCGTCAGTCAACCGCGTGTTTTGACGGACTGTAGACACAGCGAGAGATAGAGAGAGAGAAGAGAGAGAGAGAGAAGAAAACCACGCAAGATCCCCCCCCGGCCTCCTACTCCGCCCCCCCCCCCGGCATCAGCTAGCCCCAACCCCTGTTCCCCTCCTGTTAAGCTCGCCCCCCCCGGCCCTCCCCCGCCGAGGCACCCCCCCATCCCCCAAAAATCGCCCTCGCTCACCCCTCTCCCCCCTCCCCTCCCCCCCACGGGCCCCACCTGACACCCCCTACACCGTCTCCCCCCCACCCACCTCCCGGCCCCGCTACTGGCCAACTATGCGGTAAGTGGACCCAGGCCGTTACCGAGCCACAGATAACTCGAAAAGCCTCCACCACAGCAACCACCCCCGAAACTTGTCAGACACTCCACCAACCCGCTAAACGCTGACTTATCGTGTATGTCGGGTTCCAATTTTCCGCCCTGTGTAACCGTGCAGCCGCCTGCCCGAACACCAACACGCACTAACACCACCCCCGCTATTCGCATCCTTCGCCCTCGTCATGTCTATGTCTGGCGTGATCGGCTCCGTGTGGGGGGGGGGGTCGGCTGGTTGTGTGTGCAACCTCACCTAGAGCCGTCCACAAGGTGTGTCCTCGACCGATTGTGTGGGCTTGCGTTGTGGTGAACTCCTGGAATGATGTAAGCCAACTGCGTTGATTTGTCTCCACCTGGCTACGCCACGCTCAGCTTCCCACGGCTTTCACGGGGACGGCGGCATTTACGTTCGGCGTCTCCAACATCCTCTCTCTCTCTCTCTCTCTCTCTTCACAACCACTGAATAATTTTCATTTGCCCACACCTCTTTAGAACTGGTACACCTTACCACAATTTTCTCTACTCCAATCCTCCCTCCACATTTTCTGCTTGTTATCGTCCACCCACTATTTTTTTTTTTTGTTCTCAGTGTGAGCAATACAGAACGCGCGAGAAGAAAAATGTTGGCGGCTTTGTGATTGGACATTAATTAAAGGAAATGGGTGAGAGAGAGAGAGAAACGAAGGGGGAAGGGGGGGGGACACACACACACACACACACACAAACACAAGCGCCCGCGCGCGCATACACACATGCGCACGCACGCACGCACGCACGCACGCGCACGCAGGCTCACACACACACATATACACACACCACCATCACCATCACAACCACCACCATCACCACCACCACCACCACCACCACAACAATATACATACATAGGAAAGAGAGAGAGAGAGAGAGAGAGAGAGAGAGAGAGAGAGAGAGAGAGAACAAACAGAGACCAATAGAAATACAGACAGACAGACAGACAGACACAGAGATAGAAACGTTAAGTAATATTCTTTCTTTTCCAGAGTGCTAGACGAGCGACACATATTCTCTTGATTTATCAAAACTTTTTTTCCCGTTTTTGTGACGAAAAGCAACAGAAAGAGAACAGAGACAGAGACAGACAGATGTAGGAAGACAAACAGACAGACAGAAAAACAAATAGACAGACGGACAGACAGAAAAAAACAGAGAGATGGACAGACAGACGGACAGAAGAAACGGACAGACGGACAGACAGAAAAACAGACGGACAGACAGAAAAAAACAGACGGACAGACAGACGGACAGACAGACGGACAGACAAAAAATCAGACAGACACGATTGGCGAAGGGAGAGCGCAGGAACTGCGGAGAACGACAGGTGCTCTCAAGTGCCCTCGTGCAGCAACATAGTGGACCTGATTACCACGCACTGCTCCCTGCCCTTTTCCTGCGTCCCAAGTCCATTACCGCGCCGCTGAGAGATGATTGGACAAACGAGGAAAGGGTATAGGGTAGGATAGAAAGTAAAGGAAGGGGGGGGGGGGGGGGGGGGGGGGGGGGGAGTCGGGCGGGGGGGGGTGCCGTCTGGAAGAGAGTTCTGTGAATGTTAATACCGTGAAAATGTCGACAGAACGAACAAACTCGCGAGCAAATATTGCTGTATGCGTCGTTTTTTGAAAAGTCAGAAAAAGGGCAATGCATGTGCGCTTTAGCAATAACCTGCACATTCCATAGTTATTGCTGCGTCCCTCTTTCCCTCCCCCTGTTTACCTCTGGCACCACGTTGTGAAATTGTCTTTTTTGCATGCTGTAGCGCTTAAACAGATATTGATCCTTTCATTCGATGAGGATCCATCGAGCTCTATTTGCTGACATGCACACGTACGCTCTCACACTGCGGGCAAGCACGCGCGCGCGCGCCTATATATATATATATATATATATATATATATATATATATATATAGAGAGAGAGAGAGAGAGAGAGAGAGAGAGAGAGAGAGAGAGAGATTCATTTTTCCTTTCTTCGGGGCACACAAGACATCGTCAATAAAACAATTTAAA
>JADBJO010010674.1:55000-62500 GCA_016801955.1 Conus betulinus | reverse complement strand
ACAGAGAGACAGAGAGAGACAGAGACAGAGAGAGAGACACACACAGAGAGACAGAGAGAGACAGAGACAGAGAGAGACAGAGAATCACAAGAAACGAGCAATAGGACTACATAACAAAAAAACTAGCTAATCTGAATATTGAAAGGTTGAAAAGATCAAACTGATTCCAAATAACTTAACATTAGAAACAAGAAAAAAAAACATTCTACGCCTTCCGAAGTAGGAAAGTTTTCATTGAAGCAATGGAGAAGATAACTGATATCCCATTCTTCGACTTCCGGAGGTAGGAAAATTTTCATTGAAGCATTGGAGAAGATAAATGATTTCTAACTCTTCGTTTTCATGGTCCTGAGTGTTATTCGTCTTGCCTGAAGAAGACCTAAGATGCCGAAACGCTTTGTGTTTTGTCTTGTAATTATTTGTTTGTCTATGTTAACTGGCCGATTTACTTTGAATTCCTTTTAAAATTTAGAACAATTCATATCGCCCGCTCTGAGACCTTTCGTTCGCTGCTTCAGACTCATTAGTGAGACATGGCTGATTATGTCGGTGTGCCTTTGGCATCCAATGAAGACAGACCACCGTCTATGATATCTGTAGTATTCTAACCCACCAAGGGTTCAAAAACAGAATCCAATGGCACCCTAAAACAAGCGGTGAAAATGAAAAAATATTATACGAAACATCTTGCTATGTCTATATATTGATAAAAACAAATACTGGGATAGATAGACAGATAGATGTGTGTGTGTGTGTGTGTGTGTGTGTGTGTGTGTGTGTGTGTGTGTGTGTGTGTGTGTGTGTTCATTTTAGATCGATCCTTACCATCACCTAAAGTAGCCACTTCCTCTTCACTCAACAACCGAACGTCTTGAAGTCACTAGGTTCTCTCTCTCTCTCTCTCTCTCTCTCTCTCTCTCTCTCTCTCTCTCTCTCTCTCTCTCTCTCTCTCTCTCCTCTCTCATCTCTCTCTCTCTCTCTCTCTCTCTCCTCTCAGTATCACCCCCCCCCCCCCAAAAAAAAAACACATTCATTTTCGTTCTTATTGAAACTCACAGTGCGCCACTGAGACACCACACGACATATACAATATGAATGCCGTTTTGGAAGTGGAAGGCTGGATACTGAAATCAACGAACGATTTTGAACCCGACCATCTGATTTTCTTTCAGCCTGTCAGATTTAAACAAAAAAGTAATCACACATACTTAAGATACAGACAGAGAGACAGAGAGAGAGAGACAGAGAGAGGGACAGAGACAGAGACAGAGAGACAGAGAGAGAGACAGAGGGACAGAGAGAGAAGAGTAAAAAGAGTTTGTTTTTTTCCCCAACTGAATTGAGACTGAAAGAGAGAGAATCTTGCAGAATGCGTTTTATTTGACTATATGTGCATGTTTGTTAGAAAAATAGCCGCAAACCATTGAGGTATCAAGAGGGATGGTAAGTGTCCAAAGTGATCTTCAACATGTTTATCAAATGTCATTACAATTAAATAATAATAGTAATAAAGTAGTAGTAGTAGTAGTAGTAGTAGTAGTAGTAATAATAATAATAATAATCAAAACGTGAAAAACCTGAGCACCCATCAATGATTTTATGTTTAGTTTTCGTTCGAGAAATCAATGCCAATGTATAATCCCCCCTCCCTCCCCCCCCAAAAAAAATGCAAGAGATGTGAAACACAAACAATAGAAAATGCTATAATAAAAAAAAAACCCACCTATGAAACATATAAACACGTTAACACAATAATTTGGTTTTTCTGACTGTTTATTAACACTTTCCCTTCCATTATTCCTGTTTCCTTCTTATTGACACTTTCCCTTCCATTATTCCTGTTTCCTTCCACATTGTGAGTGGACTTCCATGTGGTGACAAGCCCTGATATAACCATTACCAGGCCGGCTGGGCTCTAAGCAACATGACCTTACCCGACCTGACCTGTCATTCAACATTAAACCATACTCGCCAAACACACCAAATCAAAACAAGTCAACTGTTTTCAGTCTATTAAGCATGGGTCTCTTCAGTGCACGAGACCATCATAAAAACCAGTGACGTCAGGTCATTTCGGACATACCAGACATTCCAGAGTCGACTCCGGACAGCAGGTGCACGTGAGAAACGTCTCCAAGGCGGCGAGCACATGTCGGAGCCACCACACACACAACGACGCTTCACTATTGGCGCGGAAACCTGGTTCCTCCGCCCTCTCTTGTCCGTCGTCACTCCAACGCCCGCCGCAGTCACGCTTGCAGTCTTGTCGCCTTCGCACCCTCCTCCCGCGCGTGCTGGCGCGTATTTTTTGTAGATCGAACAAGCGTTAACACGCGCGTGCGCGCGCGCACGCACGCACCCATCCACCCTCCCCCCCCCCCCCCCCCCCACCCACCCACCCCCCACCCCCACGCACACATGAGAGAGAGGGAGAGATCCATCCATGCATCCATCCATTCAGAGAGAGAGAGAGAGACAGAGAGAGACTGCATACAGAAACAGAGAGACAGACAGACAGAGAAGGAGACAGACAGGCGGACAGACAAAGAGACAGACAGAGAGAGATCCATACATCTATCCACCAGCCTATCCATTCATGCATTCAGAGAGAGAGAGAGAGAGAGAGAGATCTATCGATTCATACTGAGAGAGAGATACATCCATCCACCTATTCATACTGAGAGAGAGAGAGAGAGAGAGAGAGAGAGAGAGAGAGAGAGAGAGAGAGAACGAGAGAGAGAGAGATCCATCAACATATTCTCACACACACACACACACACACACACACACACACACACACACACAGAGTAAGCACACACACACACACACACACACACACACACACACACACACACACACACACATACACACACACACACACACACACACACACACACACACACACAGGCAGACAGAGAGTAAGCACACACACACACACACACACACACACACACAAAGCCCCACATTCTAGCCTCACCTTCTTCACTCTCTTCACGTGGTGTTCTAAAAACACTGTCTCACAGTTCATCATAAATTATCATTATCTGCAAATCGCATCTCTTCCTCGCCCCGCGTGCTGTGGACGCATGAATAAAACATGCTGTGTGCCATCGAAGGTACACGTATAAATACATCGGTGTTTAGGAAAGCACACGTCATTTCGTCAAGGAGCGGCAAAGGAAATAAGCATATATATCATACATACATTATCCTGAGTCCGAGGTGGGAAACAAGTTACCAGAACAAATCACTATTATAATCGTATAGCTCGGTATAGGTCTGTTTCTGTCCGGTTAAAGAAACATAACACAAAACTTTCAACAACAACAACAACAACAAAAGAAAGAAAGAAAGGAAGGAAGAAAGAAAGAAAGAAAGAAAGAAAAGAAGAAAAAAAAAAGTTTTTCATTCAACGCCCATCTAGCGCCGAATTCGAGATGATTGGTGACTGCTCGTTCTTCGTTTTCATTGTCCTGAATGTTATCTGAAGAAGACCTAAGAGGTCGAAACGCGACGCGTTTTGTCTTGTAATTTGTTTGTCCATGTTAACGGATTTACTTTAAATCATTTTTATAGATTAAAAGGAAAAAAAAAAACTATTCAAAATGATGATGATAATAAAGACTGCCTGCATTCACTTCAAGATTGCCAGAGCGCCCGCTTACGTCATAATGGATACCGAAACACCAGGATGAAAGAACCAGCACTCCTGCAGACGCGTGCTGTCTTCATTACAGATAACTAGCTGGGATGTTTACCTGGTGTCTGAAGCCTAGCATTCTGCAATATGACGGCGTCAGGTGTTAGTGTGTGTGTGTGTGTGTGTGTGTGTGTGTGTGTGTGTGTGGTGTATGACGTGTGTGATGTGTGTGTGTGTGTGTGTGTGTGTGTGTGTGTGTGTGTGTGTGTGTGTGTGTGTGTGTGTGTGTGTGTGTGTGTGTGTGTGTGTGTGTGTGTGTGTGTGTGTGTGTGTGTGTGTGTGTGTGTGTGTGTGAGCATGCGTGCGTGCGTGCGTGCGTGTGTGTGTGTGTGTGTGTGTGTGTGTGTGTGTGAGCGCTGACCCCAAATTCCAGGATAAAATCATCTTTTTCACATTCAAAATTTTCTTTTTTACACAGAGCCAGGGCTATTTATACCTGTTCAGACTTTGTTGCTACTACTTGACCTTTGCTGTGACCCCGAACTCTGACCTGTATACAAAAATAAAAAAAATCAGCGTAAAAGGCTTGATGAGCTGTCCAAGCCGCAGAATCTCAATAGAAAGAATACTATAGCCCCGAAGGTGCCAGCAGGACCCAGATAAGTAACTGCCCTCAACTGCGAAACCAACAGCTGGGAACCATCGTACGCTACCCCCTCGGAAACCTGCGCTGAGTACATACATTAGGGTGCAGCAGGCACGCACAAGGCATTCCATTGAGAGGTCAAGGGACATAACTGTTCCCTGGCAGACGCCATGATGTATGTGACCACAACGCGCGAAACTGAAACTGAGAGCAGACTAACAAAAGGTTAGAATCGATCTTGTTTCGTTGTTTCTTTGTGTGCGTGCGTGCGCGTGCGCGCTCGTGTGTGTGTGTGTGTGTGTGTGTGTGTGTGTGTGTGTGTGTGTGTGTGTGTGTGTGTGTGTGTGTGAGAGAGAGGATTACCTTCCCCTGATCCTGGTAGACAGAAATGAAGGAAGAAAGGAAGGAAGAAAGAAAGAGAGAAAGAAAGAAAGGAAGAAATAAATAAATAAAGAATAAATGAATGAATGAATGAATGAAACAAAAACAAACAAATAAAGAAAGACAAAATGAAAGCAAGAAAGAAAAAAAAAAAGAAAAGAAAAGCAATATAAACAAATGAACGGTGAGCAGTGAAACGTTCGCCAAGTAGCAGGAATAACGGTGCCCACTGAACGCACCACAACCTGACCCGGAAGTGACCTTTTATTCCACTCTCCACGTGACATCCGGTGAAAAGGGCTGCTGATTGGACAGGGAATCCCACACAATGGAAACCTGGTCACCCTCGGCAGTGTGGTCAGTGCACAGGTAATTGCTTCCAACGAATACACAATGGCCAATCCAGCCAGGCCTGGAACCGAGTGGCTTTGGCCAATTCTCTCTCTCTCTCTCTCTCTCTCTCTCTCTCTCAGTTTGTTGTGAAGATCATTTCCAGATATTTATATGAGTTAGTTACGTTGACATTTTCATTCCCATAAACCCACCTTTCATGACTTGCTAAGTGACCACCCTTTCTAAACACCATTACATTCGTTTTTTTTCCAGGTTAACCGTTAAACACAATCGATCTGCTTCTCTTTTTAGGCAGTTAAGCTGATTCTGCAGCCCAACCACTGAATCAGACAATAAAACAACATCGTCAGCAATAACAACAAAAATATTCTGCAGCACCAGGAATAAGCTGGATACCATGCTTTCCTGCTCTAGACAGATCAATAGCTAATTCATTTATAAACAATGAAAATAACTGAGGGCTTAGTAAGCATCCTTGTTTCACCCCTCTGGGACAATCAAAATAATCAGTGTAACAACATTTGTCACGCACACAAATCATCACATTGTCATAGATACCTCTTAAAGCATTATAAAGTTTATCTTTAATCCCATTCTTTCTTAAAACCCCCCACAAAAATGTTTCTATTTACAGAATCAAAAGCTTTTTTAAAGTCTACAAAGGCAACATAGAGTTTAGTATGCTTTGCTAAAAACTTACTGACAATTGCGTATAATGTGAAAATGTTATCTATAGTGCTATATCCCGCCCTAAAACCCGCTTGTTCTTCAACTATCTTTTGTTCTTGTTCTGCCCATACAGTGAGTCTTTTATTCAGTATATGAGTATAAACTTTGCTTAAAAACACTTGTTAGAGCTATACCGCGATAGTTATCAGGCATATCTAAGTCTCCTTTTTTATGTGTAAAGTACAATGATGGACTTAGACCATTCAGTGGGAAAAACACCTAGATCAAATATCTTATTGAAATAAACAACAAGGAAGTCCACAACAGAAACATCTGCATTTTTTTAGCATTTCACTAACAATTTTATCAGGTCCTGCACTTTTCCCTGCTTTGAGATTGCCAATACTGGTAAGAACCTCTTGCATGGAAATGGCGTCGTTGAACAAAGTTACAGTTGTTTCTTCCTCACTTTCCTCCATGATGTTTTATGTCTTCATGATTTAACCTAAGATCCGTTTCCTTAAAGAGATTGAAAAAATGCTGGTACCATTGTTCACTAGTTATATTATTGTAAACAGCACACTTTCTATTGACTGATCTGATGTTTTGCCAAAACAACTTAGAATCATGAGTTGATTGTTTCAGTTCCATTAACCTTACTTGATCAAATTCATTTTTCTTTCTTAACAACAGGTGTTTGTATTCTTTTTCTTTCCTTTACGTAAACATCTTTCTTCTCCTGTAAGCGTCTTACTTCTCTTCCATAAGTATCTTTCTTCTCCTCTTGCTGTTTCTTTGATCGCTGAAATATTCTTAAGAGTTTTCTGACCAATTTCTTTTTTTGCGCACATTCCCTGTCAAACCAAACATCACCCTTTTTTCTTCTTTCCTACTGTCCTGATCATGCATGCAGCGGAGCTGCATAAAAGCGTTTGTAAACGTGTCAATAGAAGTATTAATATCAGATTGGAGCTGTGCATAGGCATTCTGTAAGCTTTGTTTAAAATCGCAAGAGTTTTGTTTCCTCTTTATAGCGAGTGACATATTCTTCAGACCAAAAGATACGGTCTTCAACAGTAGTTTGAGCTGCAGATTGTTTTGATTTAGTGTGATTAGCTCTATCGTTATTTTTCCATTCAAATTCTACAGGCAAATGCCACGAGGCTATTTGCTCACCAACATATAAATTGCAACAGTCTGTGGAAAATAAGTCTTCAGATAAGATTACATAGTCTATTACACTGCAACCATGAGCGGAAACATATGTGAAGTCACCACTCCTATCACTATTACAACAACCATTTACTATAACACAGTTTAACAAGAAACATAAATTCAGAAGTGATCTCCCAAACTTATTCATACATTCGTCTTTAGATTTCCTTTGTAAACTCTTAGATTTCATTCTCCCATCGTTGTCATCACGATCAGCCTCATCATCAACATCATCATCATCAAGAAATGGAGAATAATTTACAAGTTTGTTCCTCACCAGATTGTTTGCTTGCAGTTCTGGCATTGAGATCCCCAAGTACTATTTTATACAGGTCTTGATTACGTACTGAGTGTAAAATACTTTCCTCTAAGTTAACAATGCCATCTTTGATTAGCATTTGATCATACACAGGCGAATGTTCCGGTGCAACATAACATGCTATTATCAGGACATCTTTATCACTGTTAAAAACGCACTTGTTTACTATAACAGCTACCGTGTTTACACAATCTATTTTCACACATGATACGAAAGACGCCAATGATTTCCTTATCAGGAGTAAGACACCCCCGGAGTTTCTTCCCTTTCGAGACA
>JADBJO010010674.1:27500-47500 GCA_016801955.1 Conus betulinus | reverse complement strand
ACAATCTCAATTCAATTATCACATCGGCCGCAACATTTGTACCAATTCGTAAATATCAAAACCTTCCGCATCGTCACAAAATTTAACAATTTCGCCACCTGTCATTTTATTATCGCATCAGCAGCAAAATTTAACGAATTCATCAATATCAGCATTTTACCGCATACGGCAGCAAACTTAACAACATTCGTAACTATCAATCATTATCGCCCTCGGTCAGCAACTTTAGACAGTCGTAAATATCAATCCATTATCGCCTCGGCAACAATGGTACTATATCTTATACGTCCCGACCATCATAAGCTAAAAAATGTTTCCCCGTTGAATTTCATACCTTTTCGCTTGGGAACTGTCCGTCCAACGATGCCTTATTCTGCATGTGTTTAAACAAACAAACAACAATAATCGATGATAAGAGCAATCAATAAATAAATCATAGATAACGAAGTAAATAGATGTTTCTCTTAATGAATGCTTAATCCATTAATACACAAGTAAACCAATACATCTATGATGTATTAGAGATATTAGTAAACGCATAGATCATGGCATGTAATAAACTAGAAAACCAAACATTTTTCTTTAATGAAATAAACTTTGAAAGGATAGGATAATTATCTGCCCTTGATCCCGATCCACCCACCACGCCCAGAATCGGCGATTTCATCCATGGACCACACACGCTTCCACTTTCCACCATGTCCCTTGGAACTTCAGTTCTACATTTTTGCGTCATCTTTGTGACCGACCGACCGGCCATAGGTCAATCGGAAGACAGGGGTTTAAAGAAAAAAAAAAAGAAAGACTTCTTTAAATGGATGATCGGGCGGGCCAACCAGCGAGCAACGTTTCAAAATGAATATAATATAGTGTATATATATATTATATATTATATAATCCATATCTATATATAATATATCTATATATATGATATATCTATATATATATAGATTCTACAGAATTAAAAATTCGACGAAGCATGATACACACACGCCACGTACCACGCAACACGGCGCGCGGCGCGCGCGCGCGCGCTCACACGTCACACACAGAACACACACACTACACACACACACACACACACACAACGCACATTTTCTCTCTCGGTCTCTCTCTCTCCTCTCCCCGTCTCTCTCTCTCTCTCTCTCACACCCACACACACACCACACATACACGCACGCCACCACACACACACACCACACACACAACACACCAACACACATCACACACCACACAACACACACAACACACACAACTAAACTGCCACTCTCATCGGACTCACGCACGCACACCCTTCTCACTTTTCAAACTCGCGACTTTTGTAACCACCACCACGCCACGGAGCCTGGTGAGAGAAACAAAAACACTGGTGTCCTTTACAGCGAATAAACAGCTCGTCGAATTGGAGACAGAGGGGGGGGCCGGGGGCCGGAGGGGTGATGTGGGGGGGGGGGTGGGGTGAGGGGGTGGGGGGGATTGTGGGGGGGGGTGGGTGAAGGGATGGACGGATGCAGACAGTACAATGTGCTCAGAAGACGGGCCAACCGAACAGAGAGAGATAGGAGAGAAGCAGAGAGAGCGAAGAGACACAGAGAGAATCAGATAGAGTGAGAATGCAGAGCAGATATAGAGAGAGAAGTAGGCGATATAGAGAGCACAGCCAAGACGACAGACAACAAGACATAGTGGAGACAGAGACGTGAAAGTAGACGCGACCAAAGAAGCATAGAGAGAGAGAGCAGACAGACTAGAAAACATAGACATACCGGAGAGTAGTGACGCAACAGAGAAGAGTCGAGAAATCAAGAGAGATGATGAGAGAGAGAGAGAGAGAGAGAGATAGAACAGACAGACAGACGACAGAACAGAAAGACAGAGAGAGTACAGAACTACAGAGATAGACTTTAACGCCAGAGATATAGACATACCGCTGGGCCGCCGACAGGGCGAGACCGTCTCCTCATTCCTCCTTTCCGTCGCCGGAGTGCATCCAAGACCAAAGGGGTGCAAGCTGTCCCAATGGGGCTGCCTGTGCCCCTCGTTTCGGATCGGTGTGGTCACTGCCTGTCCCGAGCGCATATCACAGTCCAGCCGGCGGTGGGAATCGCCGATCGACTCCGGTCCCTCGCCTTGACCCGCTCTGTGCCTTCTCTTAAGGCGATGTGAGCAGCGTATGTTCGTACTCCACTCCATCCGGTTTCGTCGCAGCTCGCACACTGAGACTCCCCGAGCCACCGCATCGCTAGTGCCAGAGCGACTTGGGTGGATCTCTGCTCCCTCGGACATTCTTTCTTTACTCTCTTCACTCTCCCTACTCTCCTCGCTTAGCGGCCTTCCTCGCTTTAGGGTCCTTTCTCTCGTCATGCTCTTGTCTCTTCTTTTTCGCACCTGTTACTCTGTGCTGAACGGAGATGGTGGAAAGTGGATGATGGTCGTCGATGTATTTGTGGAGTGACTGATAGAAGAGCAGAGTCCAAAGGAACTGTGGGAGTCAAAGGTCCCACTCCTGTAGTTGGGAGGAGTGAAGGTAATACCGCAATGAAGTGCAGTCATCGGGCTTCTTCTTCCTTTTTTTTTTTTTTTGAATTTTGTTGTGTGTGTGTGCGTTAGGTGTGTGCTGTGTGTGTGTTGTGCGGTGTGGTGTGTGGTGTGTGTTGTGTGTGTGTGGTGTTATGCCGGTGTGTGTGTGTGATTAGAGGCGAAAAAGAGACAGACAGACAGACAGTACAGACAGACACAGACGTCATCGACGCCAAAAACACAAGAAAACAGACACAGAGACAAAGAGGAGGCGTCATAGATAGAGATATGAGAGATCGATAATAGAGATAGAGAGTTGAGTGAGGTGGAGGACTACCTTACACAAGACAGACCAGAGAGATTTAACAAGACAAAGAGAGAGACGAGAGCAAGACCGAATAGAAATGTTTGTGCGAAGGGGATATAGAGATAGATTATAGAGATGGAGGTAGAGATAAGGATGTATATGAGAGATAGAAGATAAGAGAGAGAGATGCATGCAAACATGATATTGTGATATACAAGCAATCAGATCAGGCTGACGTGTTGGGCGAGGTGTGTTAAAGTAACGAAACACAGCGATTCCAAGTAGCAATCGGAGAGTAGATTGAAGGGTGAAGGGAGCAAAAAGAGTTATCTATAGATAATGTTTGAGATCAGGATGAGAGCGAGACAATTAGAGAATGTTGAGGATTAAGCAGACACGGATTAATCAGAGAAATACACAGAGAGAGGCGAGAGACGCACTGATACGCTGTCGACAGGCATTCACGACACACATTGGATATCAATTCGGATAACAGCAGAATAAGTAGTCACGAAGACAGCAGTATAGACGAGGCGATGAGAGATAGAGATATCAGATGCGCGACAGACAGACAGACTACGACATTACCTACAGACTATAGAGAACCCCGACATACAGACGTACCTACATGGAGAACAGACAGAAAAACCACACCCCCACACCACCACCACACGACACCCTCTCATCCTCCTCTCTCTGCTCTCTCTCTCCTACTCGTCCTCTACCTCTCTCCTGACCGACGATGGGGCGGGAGGGAGTGACAGTGGTCTGTCTCCGGCGTTTTTATTCTTTAAAATGTATTTACTAACTCGCTAGTCAAAACACTAATCAAACCAAACAAAACAAACACAAAAACAACAACCAAAACAAAGCAAACCCCCGCTGTGAACACGAAAACAGATCCTGTTTCTAGCCGAGCGAGATCAGCCAGTCTGCAGCAGCTTTTGCTTGCCTTGGATCGTCTTTGCTGTGTTTCTCTTTTCCTTTTTTTAATGTTTTAACACACTCATAAATAATGACGCAAAAACAAGTCACTCTAAAATGGCTGTGCCATCGTGTCCAGACTGTAAACCACTCTCTGATTTGTAAACTGACTTGTCTGGGCCATGTCCCTACTCCTACTTAGATGGATGACGGCAGCCAATTCGGCGAATTCCACAGTAGCCCCCCCGGGGCCCCCCCCAGCAGTACACATTTCCTTCCTTGATCGATGGAGAAAGGAGAACGACAACTCAGCAGCCTCTTCCTTCTCCCCCCCCACACCCCCTCCCCCTAATACCCCATTGCAAGGGTAAGCAAAATCAACGAAGATTTTTGTGAAGGATTTAATACGAGTCAGGTTTGATTATGTTTTAGATTTTTTTTTTTTAGGTTAGCCAGGTTGTCAGATTAAGGGTCTGATGAAGTTTGTATGCCTTGTTGTTGGAGGTCCAGGACCAGAGTAAAGGCAAGCCATAGGACGCATACGAAGACCTGTCATGTTGTCCACCACGTGAAAGAAGGAAAGATGAGACTGAGTAGGTCATGTATCATGTATCAAGACCACGGACTTGCCAAACTTTTCTGTAAGGAACGTGCGAGGAGGCAGAAGGAAGCCGTTAAGTACGGAAGACAGAGAAAGAGATGGGGGGACAACGTCAGTGCATGGACTGGCCTCACACTCAGCAACTGCCTAAGAGCGTCTTAGTCGGAAAACCGGGAGGATTTGAAAAAAGCAGGCTGCAAAGTCTTCTGTGAGCCCCAACGGTCTTCAAGACTCCAGGATAGGTGATAGGTGGTGATAGGTAGTTGGAGGATCTTCCCGGTATTTTTCAAAGATAAGATAACACCTCCTAATGCCGTACACAAGCTACTGAATTCGTGGGTAGGTTAAACAACCCGTCTCGCGTAACACCCACATCATACATTATTTCTCTACTCAGACCGTGAGTAATGTCTGGAGTATTTCTAAACGTTAAAAAAAACCATCTGGGGTAATACACACTCATACATTTATTCTCTCACAGACCGTGCAATAATGTTTTCGAGTATTTGTAGACAGTTTAAACCGCTCGGATAACCACAATCATACATTATTTTCTCTCAGACCGCGTGAGTAATGTTTTTTGAGTATTTATAGACAGACATTCTCAGAATCTACATCGCGCGTCGTCTGCAAAGGCTGTCGCACAAACACCCCTGGCCCCCCCCGGCTCCTAACACCTCTATTTGCTTGTTTGACTGTTTGTTTGACATAACTAATCTACCCAGAAAGTGGAAAAGAAAAGAGATAAACTGTAGAAAAGGAACAGTCTGTCAGACGCAGTACAGAGATCGGTGATGTTCCAGCAATGTAGTTCAAATATTTTGAGTTTATTATTAATCAAAACTATCTCTTGAGCATTTACAGACAGACATTTTCAGAACTCTATATCGCGTCGTCTGCAAACTCGCACATACCCCCTCGCGCCCCCGGCTCCTAAACCTCTCTTTGTCTTTGCTTGTTATGCTTGTTTTGTTTATTTGCGCTTTGGTTTATTGTTCATGATTTGTTGTTTGTTTGTTTTTTTTTCTTTCCACTTGCAGATCAGAACGGACTCCAGTGCTCCGGTGGATAGCTCAGAACGAATGGAAGCGGTACAGTTGAAAGAAGCGCGGACAGCGCAGGAGAGGGATCATGAGGTGAGTTTCAAAGGCGTGCAACCTGACGCCGGATAGACAGGAGTCGCTTCATGCTTTCCTAGCGTATGAGTGACGTCATTTGGTACGGGGCCCTCTAAAGACAAGCAAAATGATTGCTCAGAGGGATGGAAGTCTTCCGGTTGACAACTGACGGAGGGGACTCGTTCGCTTGACTTAATAGGGGTTTTTTTTGTTTTTTTTTAGTCCATGCTATACTGTCCAAACGATAAAACCTGGATTGCATAGTACTTAGGAGCATCAGAGAATTCCTAATTGACCACATGTTTTAGGGAGTAGAGGCGTCTTTCTGTAAGAGTTGACATGTCGTGAATTGATTATCTGTTCACCAGGGCTGTACTTTCAAACGCGATAAAACTGGATCGCATTGTACTTTGTACATCACACTGAATTTGCAATTGTGGCGTGTGACCCGCACACGGTTTTTAGGAGGGGTGGAGACTCTTTCTGGTAAGAACTGATATATCGTAGAATTCATTTTTTGAACTATGTTATACTTCCAAATGACAAACATGGATAGGATAGTAGTTTGGTGTGTCGGAAGAGAATTGCTAATTGGTGGTGTGTTGACCACATGTCATGGGTCTACAGGCCATACGCCACAATTAGGATTGTGCACTAAAACACTACATCATCCACGTAAGCGTTTGGAGGCCTACCATAAACACTTCAGCCAGCATTTAATGTTAAACTGATAATTGATCAAAACAATCATGTCCCTTGTTTTTAGCGGATTTTTAATCGATGAAACCACAAACAATCTTCAAATGCCATGACCTTCCCCTTCGTTGACGTCACATTTCAGGCCTTTGCACTCACCCGTGACCTTATCTTGCGCCAGCTTGACGCCGCCCAATATCGCGTTCCATTCCTTTTGTATTGATCTGTCTACTTGGAACCATGGCTTGTACCTTGAAGGCCATATGAAAGAAAATGAGGCGAAACAACTTTCAGACGCAATAACATTCTCAAAACAATCTAATTGCGCCGGGTCTCTAAATACTCGACTCCTTAAACCAAGACTTTGGCGATTTATCTTTTGGGTGTGCAGTCTAGTGTCGGTTCTGTCACGGATATGGGGGTTTTTTTTTTTTTTTTTTTTTTTTTTTTTTTTTTTTTTTTTCATCTGTAGGCGAGTTCACTCCGCTTGCTACAATATCTCTGTCATGAAGCAGAGGCGAGAGTCCTAGGCGCCCAATAGTATCTAGGCCTACTTACCTGACACTTAGGTGGACACACCTACCATTCAGCGGTAAATATCAACATGATCTTCTCTCTCTCTCTCTCTCTCGTCTCTCTCTCTCTCTCTCTCTCTCTCTCTCTCTCATCTTTGTCAGATGAGTTCCTAGCCATAGTCCTTTTGACAATAACTTACATTTCACATTGCAATGAACATGCCCAAGTGTTATGTATTATGCTTTAAAAAAAGAGAGAAGAAGAAAAATGCGAAATCCATTTCAACTGTGTATTTTTTTTTTTTTTGTATTAAAAAGGGTAAAATGGGGAAACTGCATAGAAATACCTGAAAGCAATTCCCAGTTGGTTTATCCTATGCAGTTAGGAAATGATATATTTTTGTTTTGTAGATTCTCTACGCCTTAAATGTTAATGGATGAACAACTCCTCAACTTGTAATGCATTTGTGAAGATATGTGTGTTTGTTACAAGTTTTGTAAGTTTTAGTCGCTAGTTATGCTTAGTTAGTCCCTTAGCGGGGCAAGGGCCGGATAACAAACAAAAAAAACCACGTGTTTGCTTATCTGTTACCCTTGGAAATAAAGATTATCATCATCATCATCATCATCATCATCATCTCTCTCTCTCTCTCTCTCCTCGCTCTCTCTCTCTCTCTCTCTCTCTCTCTGTAATACTTTTCACGGAATAAAATATATTTTCCTTTGTCGTAGATGTGCCAGCACAGGACATGGGAATACAAAATGAAGTAAAAGTATTATCGACGTCCAGCACCTTACAAGTTAGGCTCCTGTCATCAAGCAATGAAAATGTCACAAGGAACCTTGCTTTTGTATCTATACAAGTCGTTCAAAAAAGCAGGTGGAGTGATTTGACATAAGTAAATGTGCATGTTGTGGATGTTTATAGTTTGGTGATGAAATACCTTACTAAAAAAAAAAAAATATGCTGATTATTATCATCCTCTTAAAATGAGGGTGTGGTCTTTTCTGAAATAAATTATCGTTACCGTTGTCGTTATTGTTGTCTGTCTGTCTGTCTGTCTGTCTGTCTGTCTGTCTGTCTCTCTCTCTCTCTCTCTCCCGTCTCCTCTCCTCTCTCTCTCTCTCTCTCTCTCTCTCTCTCGCTCTCTCTCTCCTATCCCACGTACATAATCTGCTGGTTTCCAAGCACTAATCATACAAAGAACAGAATTCGGCAAATGGCATAGCCCTGACGTATAACGAGACCACAAGACATACATAAATGCCAGGATATCTGAAACGAGGCAGTAATGTAGTCAACAGTAAGTAAGAAGCAAGTGTAGAAGTTTAACTCTTCCTCCCCATGATAAGATCATCACGTGCCCATAATTCCAAACGAAGGCTGCTGCTGACGACACCAAATCACCGGCAGAAATGCCAGCACACGACACAGAATTTTCAGTTACAAACAAGAAATAAGCAAGACGAACACAGAACATTATATAATGACAATACAGTAATACCAGGTACTATGAGTTTAGAGAAAGTAACATGCGCACATACACAATATATACATATGCACACATATATATACCAATACACACACCAGTACAAATAAATAAATCCATATACAAATACACAACTACAACAAGGAGGCGAAAGGACACACACACACACACACACACACACACACACACACACACACATGCACACAGGTGTAGGATACAGGAGAGAGTTATTAGTTGATAATCATAGTCGATACAGCATACATATACATGATACTCTTATCACTAGTATCAGTTAAAGTTGATCTAGACATAGTGTAGTTTTTATCCCAGTAAGTTATGCGGAGAGAAACAAGTTACAGCATGATGAGACCTCTTCGTAATGCTCAAGGTAGGTTTCTACAACTTCCTCTTTTCTCTTCTTTTCTTCTTTCACGGCATGCCACACACAGCTTGTGTGATACTGATAGGAATCGACTGAGTGAGTACTGTAACATAGTATAAATATTGAAAACAGATTGCATGATTGATAATAACCCTACAGACAAGTAAAAAAGGGAATTTGAAAAAAAAACAACAAAAAAAAAAAAAAAAAACACCTAATAAAATAAAAAAATTCTTTGATAGCAGCCATAGAGCTCAATCAAGTTTTGTTAATAAAGAGAAACAGTATTTCAGAGTTCAAGAAAAAAGCGTGGAATAAGGCAGCCAACTTTCTTCAAATTCTCTATATGTGTTGTTCAAAAAAGATACATATTTTTCTGATTCCAATCTGTTTCTAAGAAATGTTATGAACAACTGGACATTTGGGTGTACATCTTGCAATTTTGTCCTGTATATATAAAATTTAGCCAGAAGCAGAATAAAATCTAGAGGCTTGTCTGTTGTAATATTTTGTTTTACTCCAAACAAAACCAATTCCTTATCAATTTGAAGATAATCACAATGTGGACATTTTTCTTTAAGCAAATGTTCAAAACTGGTCCAAAATCTGTTGACAATAGCACAATCATACAACATATGTGAAATGCATTGCTCATCCATATTACAAAAGTTGCAAATAGGGGAATCAGTAATTCTAATCCTGAACAAATATCTCTGAGTTGGGAGTAGTCTATGTAATAGTCTGGTTTGAAACCATCTGAGCTGTACATCTTTAGTAGTTTTATAATAGTGTGAAAAAATATGTTTTCCAGCTCAGATTTTCAAAGAAATTGTTCCATTTACTGACTGCTGTTGGAGTAGCATCATTTCCATTTAAAATGTCTGTACATGCTTATTGCCCTTATAAATAAAGGACCATGCCATCGAGTCTAAAGTTTTGTACCTGTTGGTTAGAGCTACATTTAACTTTTGACAGTATGTTCGGATTGCATCTACAATACCTTCATACAATATAAAATTAGTTCTAATACCTGGGTATTTAAGCAAAAATTGGTTATATGTCATAAACTGACCATTATCATTAATTATATTTTTTACATAGAAAATGTCATAGTCACACCATTCTCGCACATAAACTACCTTTCGTCCCCGTATAATATTAGTGTGTTATAATGAATACATTCAGACATGAATTCATGCACAGAAGATACACAACATCTTGTACACAGTTTTTTTTGTAATGTTTTACAACATCCTTCCAGAATGGGTTTTCAACATTTTCAATAATAATATTAGCATATTCGGCTCCAAAATGTTTTAAATTTCCTAACCTAGGGAACATATTAAGGGTAAAATCTTCCACTCAGAATCAAAATTCAGTCTCCTCAACCAAGATATCTTCATAGAAGACAAAAAGTTTCTAACATTCAGCATCTCAATCCACCTTCAAAGTACTGTTTTTCAACCACAGACCTTTTGATTTTGCCTTGTTTGCCATTCCACAAAAACATGTACAGTTCTTTTTCTAAGGATTTCAAAAAATAGTCTGGTGGGTCAGGCAAATTAATTAATAAATGAATAATTTTTGAAAACACACTAAGGTTTTAATAACAGTTATTTTTCCATAAGGAGTAATTTGTCTTTTTTTTTTTTTTTCAAAATGCTAAGACGCGTCTGATTGAAAAGTTTGTCATTGTAGTTTAGTTGTACAATAGTGTCAGTGTTGGTGGAAAATGTAATGCCTAAGACCTTAAAAGTGCCTGGGTCCCAAACAAAATTCTTATCACGCATATATTGCATGCCAGAATTTTTTCTGCTACCTATCCAAACAACTTGGGTTTTGTCAAAATTTATTTTTAGACCAGAAATATGTGCAAAATCTTGTAAGGGTATGCACTGCTTCAATAAATGACTTTTCTGATCCATCAAGGCACAATGTTGTGTCATCAGCAAATTGGGATAGTAAATTTACTTTATTTTTAATTTTAATTCCTTTAATGTTCACATTACGGCGGATCATGAGAGACAATATTTCCGCACAGATTAAATACAAATATGGGGGCAGGATCCCCCTGTCTGACTCCTCTTTCTATCGAAAACCAAGGAGTGTATTGGCCGTTGACCGAGATACAGGTAGAGATTTGGTTATAAAAAGTCATTATCCATTTAATAAATGTCTGGGCCAAATTTAAAAAAATGTAGGCATTTTAGTAGAAAGACCAAGACACACTGTCAAAAACGCCTTTTCAAAATCTACTAATAACAGCATGCCTGGAATATTTTCATTTTCAGTGTACAACAGTGTATCGTAGAGCAGCCTGATATTTTCGCCGATGAAACGGCCCTTTAGAAAACTTTTTGGCTTTCATGAATAACACTTGGTAAAACTCTCTTGAGACGGTTAGCAATACAAGCTGAAGCGATTTTATATGTAGTATTCAAAAGGGAAATGGGGCGCCAATTTTTAATAAACCGTTTAGGTTTCCCCTCTTTAGGGATACATACTATAGTTCCTTGCCGCTGTGTTACTGACATTTGTCCTTTGTCAAAACTTTCGTTAATAGAACGCACAAGAAAAGAGCCAATATCAGTAAAGAAAAACTTAAAAAATTCTACGTAAAGCCCATCAGGTCCTGGACTTTTAAAATTTTTCATATTTTTCAAAGCACAAGCAGCTTCCTGAAATGTTATTAAGCCTTCAATAGATTCCCTCTCCTCATTGGTTAAAGCAGGAGCATCAGGGAGTTCATCAGTAATGTTAACATCGTTTACCTCTCTAAAGCAATATAAATTTTCATAAAAGCATTTTGTTTCATTGAGAATGTTTTTTTGATCTGGAATTATTGTTCCATTTTCCTTTTCGAGAAAGGGTATAGACTTGTCTAAGTAGCTGCGGTTTTCAAGATTACAGAAATATTTATTAACCTTTTCGCCCTGATGGATCCAGCGAACCTTCGAACGCATTGCCATACCTTGAATCCTGTGGTCTCTAATTTCCTGTAACTGTGTTTTTAAGTTTTCTAAAACTGGAATATCTTCATCATGCAAAAATTACGTTCAAGATTACTTATTCTTTTTTCAAGGTTGAGCTCTTGCTGGGTTTCCATCCTTTTTTTGTAAGTGCTATAAGATATTGTTTTCCCCCCTAATTTCTAATAACAGGGTTTCAAAAAAAAGTTGATCATTGATCTCAAAGGAGATATTTTCGTTAGGAATGTTATCAATGTTGTCTAAATTATAGGTAATAGTGCATATTGTTTTTTTTTTCACCTCATTGATGATTCTTTTTATTTCTGAAATATATTTTTTATCTTTAAGCAAACTATTATTAAATTTCCAGAAAGGCCTATCACGTTTAAGCTGCTCTTTTTTTAAAAGTATAGTAACTATAGAATGATCTGATCTGTATCCTGGGTCAGTAAAAATGTTATTTGTTTCGACCAATAATTCTTCAGTAATTAGAAAATAATCAAGTCTTCCTTGTTTAAATGAATTAAATTTACGCCAAGTGTATGATCTTTTTTTTCAGGATACATTTCCCTAAAAGCATCAAAAAGATTGAATTTTACCATCATGTCAGTAATTTTTTTTCCTGGTCCTAGGACGATTATTCACACTTGCATAGTTTCTGACATCCATTTTCATGTCCAGGGCACAATTCCAGTCACCAGTGATAATCACATGTTCATTGGCAATGCGTTTCATGTGTTCACAGACACCATCAAAAAATTCAGGTCTATCGTTATTACTTGGCCCATACAGGTTGACTAAAGTAAGTTTTTTATTTAGAATTTCCAGCGTCATTACAATATAACAACCATGAGGATCTCTAATGACATCAAACAATTTATATTCAAAATTATTGCTAAAAAATGGCAACCCCGTTTTTTATTTGTCTCAGAACCACAGAGCCAGACATTATAACCCCAACTTGCTCTTATGAAATTTTCTGATTCTGTTTTCAAATGTGTCTCTTGAAGACAGTATATGTTGGCTTCCTTTTTCCTAAGGAAATCAAATACATCCTTCCTCTTACTGGAGTTGTTTAAGCCATTACAGTTAAATGAGCATATTTTAAAGGAGTTATCACCTGCCATTTGGTAAGTTTCAAAGAGAGAGAAGAGTCGTGTAAACAGAGTACAAAACATATCTTATTCCCACAACTTGTAGTAAAATCAAATGAAATAAGCACATTTTCTGTTTTTTTGTCTCCACATACGATAAAAGAAGAAAAAAAACATTGCCACAGTCAATCCAGAAATCCACTGAATTAAAGACAAGCCTGTCTCCTTGAAAAACTAGTATGATAAGGGCAAATTGAAAAATCCAACCTGACCCAATTTCAATGTTTACACTCTCATCCACATGCACACAATGTAAGTTAACAGTATCGGCACACACAAACGACAACAAAACAAGACAGGCACACAACATGTAGGGTTTACAATTACAAAAGGGTTTCATCTGTAGGCCCATTGCCCCACTCCACATCAACTGGCTTTAACAAACATGTTCTGCTATACACATTACAAAAAGAATACGTAAAGAAAAAGTATACAGGCCCCTTCCGCAGACGCCTAATTCGTTAGCGGCCATCATAAGCACCTATCACGTGACAAAAACAAAAGCCCCTATGTGCTTCCAACAGTAAGACCAAAAAGACCAGCAGATCCTCGCAGCCGGGTAATTATTCAATTATCAGAGAAACAACGATCGTCATTATGTAGCAATGGTAATAAATTCAAAGAACGAAAGATCCACTGGTTCCTCATCTCACTTATCACACGGGTGCTGAATTGCCTTGACCCAAAAAACATTGACCAATGAAACAGCAGAAAAGGGTAAACATTGTAGAATTTTGTAACAAGGGGAAGATCTCAAAATCCCTCTACACAGGAAGCGAAACTTTTAAGCACATACACAAAGAAAGGAAAACTTACTGACCTTCTGTAACAGACAACACATCATCATATCCATCAACACAATTGTCTCAGGTCGGCTAGAGACTTCACACTCCCTATCTTCCGCTAACCGTCTTCACAAAAATGTTTCCCATTCTTTGACCAGGCTTGTTGACAGAGAGTGTTTTCATTCTTCACTGAACACAACAATGTGTAGGCTCTGGGTGTTAGGTCCTCAACTAGAGTAATCCTCGTGCCTTTTAGAGTGCGTCGGGCGTACAACACATTGTCCCGAATGCGCCGCGACACGAACCTGACGATGATACCCCCCCGTCCAAGTAGGCCTATTCCTGGAGACGCTAGAATCGTCAGACCGACGCTCCTGCTTAGTGCCCACCCGATGTACTGCCTCAATATCACCCTTTTCCACAGGAATTTTGAGTTTGTCCCTGAAAAGAGCAAGCACTTTCTCCTCGCACTGGTCGGGTGTTTCTCTGGTTCCGGACGTCTGCTCTTCTTTGATGCCGTATATACGCAAGTTGTTTCTGCGTACATACGCGGACAGATCTTCAACACGACTGTCTGCAAGTTCCGCTCGATGCTTGGCTTCGGCGATTTGCGTTTTCATCTGGTCTTCTCGCATCCTCGCGTCAGCCACTTCTTTCTTCAGTCTGTCGTTGTCCGCCTGCACCGTAAAGAGGGCTGCCTTCAACTCGTCCACCATTTGTGTCAGTTTCGAAATTTCTGCTCCATTGGCACACAATTTCATCATCAACTGTTCGTTAGTGATCCCACTTAGTTGCTGTTTAGAGGGAGACAAATCAGGGGAGAAACAACGTGGTGGTCTCCTGAAGTTGCTGTTGAGCGTTCGTCCCCTTTGTCCGCCATCGTATCTCTCGTCTGGTAAACAAACCGAGACAGTTTCTCCTTGAATGGTGCTGGAGTGCTGGTGGCTAGAGTCTTCTGCTTTTTAGGGGTACACTTTACTTCAGTATCTTCAGTATTCTTTATCACCGAAGTGTCAGACGAGCTGGAACTAGTGTTGGATCCTGTTGCTTTACGTTGTTTTTTCTTTTACGAGTTCCGCCATTACCGCCACCCATAACTTTCACCATACGAGTCACACATTTTCTGATTTTAACATGGTGACAGCGCGGATATGGCCCTTTGCGGTCGGCTGGGCTATAAGCAACATTACCTTACCATGTAGGGGGATTTTTGTTCAAATGAAATCAACCTGTTAATTACGTGTGATCGACGTGTGTGTGTGTGTGTGTGTGTGTATCAAACTTAGGTCAGAATCGAATTTTCCGAGTGTGAATCGTCCCCAAAGTAGAATAAATAGTGTTATTCATTAATGTAACCGCTGTGCTACGTTGAAAGAAAGGGCTTGTTCACTGCTTGGGCAATAAAACAGCCAGCGGAGTCTCTCTCTCTCTCTCTCTCTCTCTCTCTCTCTCTCTCTCCTCTCTCTCTCTCTCTCTCTCTCTCTCTCTCTCTCTCTCTCACACACACACACACACACACACACACACACACACACACACACACACACACACAGACATACAGACACACACACACACACACACACACACACACACACACACACACACACACACACATACACACACACACACACACACACACACACACACACACACACACACACACACACACACGCATACACACACACACACACACACACACACACACACACACACACACACACACACACAGAGTGTGTAAAAGGGGAGGAGATGGGAGGGGGTAAGAGGGTATGTTTACTTTTCTTTTGATGAAAGGCATTGTACACAATTTGATTTTTTTTCTTTGTTCTTTCTTTTTTCATAGGTGGCTTGATGTAAAAAAAAAAAAAAAAAAGCAGATATGCTGCTTATTCAATGTTTCCATCTGTAAATAAAATTTTGACTTTGACACACACATGCAAGACTGCATAATCTATCAAAGCACTATAACATCATGGGTAGTTAAGTCCCCCCCCCCCTTCCCCCGTCCGCCCTCCTCCCTCCCCTGCGTTCCTCCCCCACTCCCCCACACGTATGTGTGTGCACTGTATGAGAGTGAAAAATGGCTCAGAGTGAGAGTCGGGGGGGGGGGGGGGGGGGGGGGAGGGGAGGACAGATAGTGACATCATTTCACTGGTTGCTTAGAAAACTACCACATTCTCTCTTCCGTGCATAGAAACTACCACATTCTCTCGTCCGTGGAAGATTAGAATGTTCAAAAGATTTATGTTGTAAGAGTCTTCACTGGTGATTTGTTTTTTGTTTGTTTGTTTTTTTTCAAGAATTGAAAGTTGAAAATATGATGCATCACATGTAGATTTTTTTTGTGTGTGTGTGCATCATATGAATATTCACGTTGCTGCGATACTAGCAATCCTTTGTCCTCCCCCCCCCCCCCCCCCCCCCCCCCCCCCCCCCCCCCGCCCCTGAAGTGATCTTTGAGTTTCTAAAAGAGATTAACATTTTTCATCCGATCTAAGATTTTACGGAGGAACGATTTTTAACGAAGTTTCTGGTGCGTTTTTAGATTAGAATGTGTATTATAAACAAATACGTGAATGGTGGTTTTTTTTGTTTGTTTGTTTGTTGTCTTCTTTTTAATGACTTGTGAGTTGATTTTAACGTGGTGACAGCCTTGATATGGCCCTTTGCGGTCGGCGGGGCTATAAGCAACATTACCTTACCTGTGTATATGATCTTGACAATCATAGTGTGATACTAATCATTCCCTTCACACATTGAATTCAAATTCTTGGGTTCCGTATAAGTTGCTATGCTTTTTTTTTTTTAAATTCTACATTAGTCCAATGGACAAGCATGTAGAAAGGATATAGAAGACGGGGGAGGAAGGGGGGAGGGGGTGGGGTAAGAAAAAGTGCCTCTGTGTGAGTGGGGATGGGGAGAAGAGGACGAGGGAGGGGGGGGGGAGGAGAATAATAATCATACCAGTTATTCTCTTCCCGACCAACATCCGGCCTGTCCTTCTGAAAGGTCACGTGAGCATGCTTGTGAGCCACAACAACTGTATTCATACTAGCCTCCCTCTGTGGCGTGTATGAATCGAAAAGGTCAATCATCATCATCATCATCATCATCATCATCATCGTCGTCGTCGTCGTCGTCGCGTCAAGGTCGTCGTCGTCGTCATCATCATCATCATCATCATCATCATCATCACCATCAACAACAACAACAACAACAACATAATCATCACCAACAACATCACCACCACCACCACCACCACCATCAACATCATCATCGTCGTCGTCATCATCATCATCATCATCACCATCATCATCAACAACAACAACAACAACAACAACAACAACAACAACATCATCATCATCATCATCATCACCATCACCATCAACAACAACAACAACAACGACAACAACAACATCATCATCATCGTCGTCGTCGTCGTCGTCACATCGAGCAGGATAATCATTATCTCATTTGAAAATAATGTGTAAGATGTGCACTTCCTGTGTTCATGGACATGCACTGTAGCAGTGTTGTAGATGTGGTGTATAACTGCATCGCCAGAACACACTTCTGAGTGAAATTCGGGCACCTACAGGAGTGGTAAAGTATATAAGTCTTTCAGGGACATACTGGCGAGAGAGAGAGAGAGAGAGAGAGACAGACAGACAGACAGACAGACAGAGAGAGAGACAGAGAGACAGACAGACAGACAGACAGACAGAACCACAGAGAGAGACAGACAGACAGACAGACAGACAGACAGGCGGGCAGACGGACAGACAGGCAGACAGAGACACAGAGAGAGAGAGAGAGAGGCACAAAGACAGGCAGACAGATAGACGGACAGACAGGCAGCAGACAGAGACTGGGAAAGACGGAGAGACAGACAAAGACAGACACAGACTGAGAGACTAACAGACATACAGACAGATAGACAGATAGGCAGACAGAGAGAGAGAGAGAGAGAGAGAGAGAGAGAGAGAGAGAGAGAGACAAACAGACAGACAGACAGACGGACAGGTAGACCGACAGACAAACAGACAGAGATAGAGACAGAGGCAGAGAAAGAGAGAGAGAAAAGAGAGAGAGAGAGAGAGAGAGAGAGAGAGAGAGAGAGAGAGAGAGAGATACAGACAGACAGACAGACAGACAGACAGACCGAAAGACAGACGAACAGACAGACATACAGACAGCAAGTAAGGGGCGTGCTGGGGTGGGGGGGGGGGGGGGGGGGGGGGGACACAGACAAACACACAGACACACAGAACAGAAGGTTGGCAAAACAAGGCCGCCTCAGTCCTGGCGAGCACTGGGTTACCTTTCCTAGATCGCACCCCGCCCCTCCCCACTCCCGCTCCCCTCCCCCCCCCCCCCCCCCCCCACCCCCCCCCCCCCCGCCTCCATCACTAAACCTCCTCCCCCTTCCCCCCTTTACCATCCATCCCCTCTCCCACCCATCCCACATCCTTCCTCCCCTTCTCCACCCGCCACCCCACTACTGCACTCCCACCCCCAATCCCATCTCCTAACCCCAACCTGCCATCCCAATCATATTCCCCCCCCTCCCTCGCGTCCCCCATCCCCCATTCCTCTCCCCCCCCCCCCCCCCCCCCCCCCCCCAAAGCCATTCCACATCCCACCCACCCCCCCACTCAACCTCACACCACCCCCCTCCCTCCCCCCCCCCCCCCCCCCCCCCCCCCCTCTTCCACTGCATGTGTTTCTGAAAAGGAATGTTGGCGAGCAACAGGAAGATGAGATAACCTTTGGCACTGCAGTCAGGGAGCAAGGCTTTAACGAGACACCGGATCAAAGGGAAGCGAGGGGGTGACGATGGGGAGGGGGGTGGGGGTGGGTGGGGGAGGGGGTGGAGAGGGGGGGTGTGGGTGGGTGTGTGGGAAGTGGAGGTGGGGGGGGGGGGGGTGGGATGGGTACAGAGAAGTGAAGGGGGGATGGATGGAGATGGTGGTGGAGGAAAGGAAGCTGCAAGAGACAAAAAGAACACAGAGAGAGAGAGAGAGAGAGAGAGAGAGAGAGAGAGAGAGAGAGAGAGAGAGAGCAGAGAGGGTTATCGAGGGAGAGGAGCGCTATCAGAGAGGAGGAGAGAGAGGAGAAAAGTGAAATGAAGATAGAAGAAGAGAGAAGAGAGACAGAAGGAGAAAGGGACAGAGGGGTGGGTGGAAAAGGGGAATGGGGTGTAAGAAAGGGGGAAGAGGGCGTAGAGTAGGGGGATGGGGGGGCGGGGGGGGGGGGGGGGGGGGGGGGGGGGAAGAGAAAAAGAACAAGACAAGACAAGACGAAGAACGAAGCAACAATTAGGAGGACAAAGGAGGGAGGGGGGAAGGAGAGAGGAGGAGGAGGGGAGGGGGAGGGAGGAGGAGAAGAAGAAGAGGAGGAAAAGAAGGAGATGGAGAAGGAGGAGGAGACGAACGAACACGACAACACAACGACGACAGTGGCAACGATGATGATGATGACAACGACGATGACGACGACGACGACGACGACGACGACGACGAAAAGAACAGAAGAACACGAGAACAAGAACACAAACAAGAAGAAGAACGAAGAACAAAAACCCAAAAAGAAGAAGAAAAGAAGAACAAAAGAAGAAGAAGAAGAAGAAGAAACAGATTGACTGACGGATGGAGCGCATCTTTCATGGATGAAGGATTATGCACATCGAAGGCCTTTTATACCAATAATCAAACAAGAAGAAGAAGAAGAAGAAGAAAAAAGGAGGAGGAAGAGGATAAGGAAGGAGGAAAAGAGGAGAGGAGGAGGAAGAAGAGAAGGAGGAGGAGGAGCGAGAGCAAGAGCAAGAACATGAAGAAGATGAAAAGGAATTAGATGATGAGGATTAGCAACAATGACAACAACAAGAACAACAACAAGAAGATGATGATGATGATTAACGACAACAATAGCAATAATAACGACAACGACAAGAACAACACACAACAACAGCAACAATAACACAACAACAACAAACAACAACGACAACGAGAGTTGTTTTTGAAGGTCTTTTTTTGAAAGTTGACAGTGAATGGCACAATTGTACGTTTTGGGGAAAACAGAGTTCCAAAGGGGTGTACCTAAAAAAACAAACTTGTTTTCGAACATGTCAGTCCGCCTTCTTGGTAAAATACAGTGTTGTCAGACAGAGCCCCATCACCACGTGATCCAAGTAAATGTAAATCTCAGAGATAACATGGGCGAGATCATTGTGTACATAATTGTACATAATTGTGTAAAGTACACACAATATGGCTTCGCTGAAACGTAGTTATGTTTGCAGCGGCAGTATACTCCCACTTTGCCTTTCTTAGGTTGACATGTAAAAATCTGGTTTCAGTATCTTCGCGCAGCTCATATCATCTGTGCATTGGGTTTTGCTGTCTAAGGTGACTCTTTGCTGCACAGTCGCAGAGTACAGATGCACTGTTGACGTGAGAGAGAAAACAAAGCCCGGAAAATATTTTGCTGTGTCTGTCTAAAGCTTTAGTTCCTTTAGGCATGAAGAGACTGCAATCCAG
>JADBJO010010674.1:20000-22500 GCA_016801955.1 Conus betulinus | reverse complement strand
CTGCAACAAAAGTGTGTCATCAATCCGCTACCTCCGGCACTGTCTAAGTTCGATCCACGGGGCATACGCGGGGAGGGGGGGAGGGGGGGAGGGTGGGGGGAAGAGGGGGGAGGGGGAAAGGTTCGGTGCACTGTCTTCCAGTCTTCCCTTCCCCCCCCCTCCCCACCCCCACCCCCTCCTCTCCGAGTGTAATTTGAGCGCTGTCGCCCTCTCGCCCCTCGCTCTGTTGAAGAGAGCTTACAGGAGTTGGCTGTAATTACTCTGTGTGTGTGTGTGTTGTTGTGTGTGGTGTGCGCGCGCGCGCGCGCGCGCGCGCGCGCGTGTGTGCGTGTGTATGTGTGTGTGTGTGTGTGTGTGTGTGTGTGTGTGTGTGTGTGTGTGTGTGTGTTGTGTGGTGTGTGTGTGCGTGTGTGTTGTGTGTGTGTGTGTGTGTGTGTGGTGTGTGTTGTGTGTGTGTGTGTGTGTCTCTTTCATTTAACGTCTATCCACTATTCGTGATATGTGGCCTGGGTTTTCGGTTTTCTTTTTTAATCTTCCCAGATCTTCGCACGGAGCGGAGGGACGATTTTGTTTCTTTATCTCGTCAGGTAAAACACAGGTGAAGGAAAGGGAATGGTGGAAAGGAGAGGGAAAGGTGTAGGGAAGGAGAGGAGGAGAGGAGGGGGGGGAGGGGGGCGGGAATCTCTCTCTCTCGAAGATCTCTCTCTCTCTCCTCTCTCTCTCTCTCTCTCTCTCTCTCTCTCTCTCTCTCTCTCTCTCTCTCATTCTCTCTCTCTCTCTCTCTCTCTCTCTCTCTCTCTCTCTCCTCTCTCTCTCTCTCTCTTCTCTCTCGTCCTCGCTCTCCTCTCCTCTTCTCTCTCTCTCGCTTCGACCCGACGTAAAACAAAAAGAGGGCACAGATGAAAGAAAGAAGGCCAACAGTTGATATACCCCGCTGTGCTTTACCGTATTTCTTGTTCAAATCGATTACCTTAATGTTCGGTGCAATCAGGATCGGGAGGAAGGGGTGGGGGTGGCAAGACATCTCTTCAACAGGAGAGAAAGGAAGAAAAGTCCATACATTTGGAACAGTCGGTTTACATCCAACACCTGAAGTTTGATTGCAAGGGACAGAACGAATAGATTTGATAGTCTGTAGCAATCGAATGTCTTCTTCGTCTAGTGAAAAATTCACATTCCAATGAGAAAAGCAGGCATTCCTTTGATAAGCAAGATGAGTTCAGATTTTCCCCCCTCCCTCTCTTAATAACTTTCTTTGCAGTTTGTTGTGGTGTGATGCGCTAACAACCAGTTTATCCAAAGAAAAAAAGAAGAGGTATTTTCACAGACAACGGCGGCTATGCAGAACATTCTGACAAATTTAGTGAACGAAAGTGAGTTCGAAAAGTAGTTACAGACTCAGAATCAAAAACTTACTTGGAGAATATTTCGACATGGTCGCCCTGTCTTCTTCAGCTCACTGTTCTGTTGTGGCAGCGAGGCCTGGTGGGACGACTGTTGTGTGGGGGTGAACGGTTGTCAGGATCTGATTGTAGATGGGCAGACCGAGCACACCACATAGTCAACAGCACAGATTTTGTACAGAAGATGGGAAAACCAGCAACTGGCTCCAGGAGGAGAAACTTCTCTCCTATGATGTTGTGCACTGTTCACGAGCATCTCTGTACCCAAGGCTCCCAAAGTCATTCGGGAGAAGATTGAGAATGACTACCACGTTCGTCACTGGTGTGAACTCACTACAAAACAGGTGCTAGAACTATTGGAACTGTGCCTCACTAGCACCTACTTTTCATTCAACCATAAGTTCTACCAGCAGACACAAGGAGCTGCCATGGGTTCGCCAGTATCTCCAGTGGTAGCCAACCTGTACATGGAACATTTTGAAAAAGTAGCCCTTGAGACCGCGGCCAACCCTCCCAGCATGTGGTGCCGCTATGTGGATGACACCATGACCCGCATACAGGAGACGGAGGTTGACAGCTTCACCCACACCCTGAATTCCATCGACGACAGTATCCAGTTCACTTTCGAAACTGAAGTAGAAGGGAAGATCCCGTTCCTGGACACACTCATCACCCGAACCCATGACGACAGGGTGAAGACCACCGTCTATAGGAAACCACACCCACACTGACCAATATCTGAACTTTCACTGTACCACCCCCCTCCAGCACAAGAGATCTGTTGTCAACACCCTCAAGCACAGAGCCTCTGTACTGTGTTCCACTAAGGAGGAAGAAGAAGCTGAAAAAGAAGAAGAACACATCAAGACTGTCCTTTCCGCTAATGGATACCCTGCATGGATGTGGGACAACCCTCGAGTTCGCTTCCCTTCTTCTACAGATATGGACAGTGTGAAAGTGGGGATCCCTTACATTTAAAGGAGTCTCAGAGCGTCTAGCCAGGACCTTCCAACAACATGGATGCAAAGTATTCCACAAACCCACCACCTCCCTACGCCAGCAACTGACCCATGTCAAAGACAAACGGACCCCCTCAA
>JADBJO010010674.1:0-7500 GCA_016801955.1 Conus betulinus | reverse complement strand
ACACACACACACAGAGTTATGTGAGTATATGGTATCGTTCGACATTGACACAACGGAAACATACGATACAGTGGAACAGAGAATCTCTGGTAGGTTGCAACTTCGACGCAAGGTGGAACGCGTGCTGTATGGACTCCCAATCCTAGCTGTGTGATATGGAATGCCCCCTTTTTTCAACCAGTTGTTATACTCTGGCGAGCTTTAAATCCTTCCCCGCCCCTGTTCCAGACTCTACCTTATGGAACAGCAATTCCACTGGGCAAAAGAATGATGAGAGAGAGACATGTCCACCCCTCCACTGTGCTCTGTGGAATGGTCATGGACAGGGAATTATGGTGAAATACATGTCCACCCTCCACTGCGCCCTGTGGAATGGTCTTGACAGGGAATCATGGAGAGAACACATGTCAACCCTCCACTGTACCCAGTAGAATGGTCTTGGACAGGGAGTCATGGAGAGACACATGTCCACCCGCCACTGTACCTCCACTGTGCCCGTCTGAATGGTCTGGACAGGGACAGGGAGTCATGTGGAGATACATGTCAGTCATGGGGAGACACACACCTCCACCGTACCCTTCACTGTACTCTGTAGAATGATCATGGATATGGAATTATGGTGAAAACATGTCCACCCCTCCACTGTGCCCTGTAGAATGGTTATGGACAGGGAGTCATCAAGAGATACATACATGTTACACCCTGCATTCTCCCCTGTAGAATGATCATAGTTTAGGAATCATGGCGAGATACATGTCCACCCGCCACTGTACCCTGTACAATGATCAAGGACAGGGAATCATCAAGAGAGTATTATGTATACTGGCAATCTACCCTGTATGATGTTCGTCGACTAGGAGTCATTTTGAGATACACGTTCAACTCCCACTGTTCCCTGTCAAATGGTCATGGACAAGGAGTCATCGCGACAAACATTTCCACCCCTCATCTGTACCCTGTAGAATGTCGAAGACATGGAGTCATGGCGAGATGCATATCCAACCCTCAAACTGTATGCTGTAGAATGGTCATGGAACCAGGAGTCATAGCGAGCTCCATGTCCAAACCTGTCGAGCTTACAGAGCTTGACCACTGCGAGAAGAAGGTCTGTGGGTGGTCTGTGAGTGTAGGTATTTGCCTTTTGTTCCTAAAGAGATATGATCGATCCATATGAACCAATTACCCCTGAATACTTGTATTTTTCACTTCAGCATCAACATCAATGGAACAGAAAAGGATAGGTCCAATAAGAGACTTGATGTTCGTTAACGATCAACTGAATCTGATTCTACGAATGACGCTGAGTCTTGTCATGTCATGTCAGGCACATCCGATAATAGTTGTTACACGGACAAAAAAAAAAAAAAAGAAAAACGGCTTTTGTTAGCCTGGGGGGGGGGGGAAACTCACAAAATGAAAGAATCAAACTGGTAGTTGTACACGCAATAAAAATGGTTCCCCTCTTCATACAGAAGACAGGAGCAAACGAAAGAAACACTTAACACTACAACCTATTGTAAAATGATGAGCTAATACCAGTTACCAGAATACTAGACACTGTTGCAGCACCAGTTAAATAAAAAAAAAAAAAAAAAAAAAAAAAACAAAAAAATGAAGGTCTTCTAGCATTCCCAGAAGAATTAAAGGAAGCTGTCTTCACACTCAATGGGACAAACAACAGGGATTCTACAATGTCACAACAGACCTACTGAAGCATGGACGGCTGAAGTCATCAAAGTTACAACGATTATCTGTCAGAGAATGCAGGCAATAAGACAATAGTTGAAAAGCATGGATACAGTCCGTAGTAATGCATCGAAAAGCATGGATACAATCCCTAGTAGTTCCTCGACTCAAGAAAAGGAAACCTGAATCTGTCGATGAGCATGAATACAATCCCTAATATACCTCCATTCAATGAAAATCAACCTGAAACTTGGAAAAGCATGGATACAAACCCTAAAATTACCTCCACCTCAAGGAAAAGCAACCCGAAACTATGAAAAGCATGAGTATGATCCCTAATGATATCTCCGATCACGAAAAGCAACCTGTCACGGTGGGAAAGCATGGATATGATCTCTAGCAATACCTCAATTCAAGAAAAGAAACCAGTCACTCTGTCGAAAAGCATCGATAGAATCCCTTACAATGCCTCTGCTCAAGTGAGGAAACCGGAAACGCTGTCGAAAATCGCATGGATGCAATCCCTAATAACACCTCCACTCCAGAAACGAAACATGCAACTCTATCACAATTACACGGTTCTCAGTTATGTAACGAGTTCTCCAATACAGTATCAAAGAAAAGACAGAAAAAAAAATCGCTGAAGAAGTAAAGCAAGATTAGGACCAGCAAAAGCACATCTGAATATCTGAATAGTCAAAAAAGAATAATTACCATCATTTTTGTGATTTACACCTAACTTTCTTCGACTTCAAGAAAGCATTTGACTGTGTCTAGCCTTGAGGCCTGTGGCTGGTCAAGGGGATTTCCGACTGTGAAAGCAAACTTTTCCAGGTAATCACAGCACCCTGCAAAGACTCGGGCACCTGGGTTCATAGTCTCCAAGATATTTAGTTTCCAACCAGCCGTAGGACTGCACCAAGGCTGACTCCCATCACTTATTCTGTTCAATAGGTATGGGATATATGCAGCGTGTGTTTCGCTGATGACATCAACCTACTAAGGGGCAGTGAAGGAAACCCCCTGGAATTTGGCATCAGATTGAAAAAAAGCTTCAAGTGCATATGGAATAGAAATCAGCTCACAGAAAAGCGAAACCTGCTTCAGCAGTACTGGAGAGGTGTCACTGTGTAGGGACTGGTCAACACGCGCCAAACTACATCTGATGACTTTTATTGAGTCATGAGGCCACAATGTGCAAAGGTTACAAACAAACAAAAATGAAAAATTGAATTCATGTGCGAAGAAAGAGTTAGGAAGAGTTAGGCTCACGGGCGATATTTAGAAGATGACAAACGAAGAGTGAGCAGTCTAAGCACAACGCTGAATAAACGAACACACTGGCTCTGGAAACGGGTTAACCACCTCGAATCCATTGTGAGTAGAAATGACAGTACAACAGAAGAATCAGCCAACATGAGGCAACATTCAAACCGTCAACACCACCAGTTAGGACAGACACAGGAGGGGGGAAAAAAAAAGTTGCACCACTTTTCAAGCATTTCGACAAAACCACAATGTGTGGTGTCAGAAATCTCTTTGACGTGCGTTTGTCAACTGAGAAGATAACGACGTGAACGGCGTGTCTGTCACAGCCTTTAAATGTAAGACATGACTGACATGCTGATAGGTTAATAGGAGGTTCGGCTTCTTCTGGGTCACTGAAGCACTACTCACACCCGACAGCCGCGCCCCGAATGTAATGAATGACGATACAGTACACATCCGCCTTCCATTACACGGAAGACGTTTCACATGAGAAGGGCAAACACATAGATAGAATCTGACAAGCGCAGGACTGTTGTAATAGTGGCAGTGTTCGCAACGTGTGTCAAAATAAATGCTTGTTCGAAGAAGAAGAAAAAAGAATAGAAGAGAAGAGAAGAAGAAGAAGAAGAGAAGAAGAAAGAAAGAAGAAGTAGAAGAAGAAGAAGAAGAAGTAGTAGAAGAAAGCAAACAAACAAACAAACAAAACCCAGCCTCAAACAACCGCTAAAACGAACACAAAGATGCCTTGTGTTAAACATCAAATGACCTGAAAGGGACTGCCTTAGAAATTTGAAGTCCTTCGCCTTTGAGTCAGTTCAGGAGTTTAAAAAAAAAAAAAAACCCGCCATATCTGATCTTCAAGGGAAGTAATAGTTGGCAAAAACTGAAAGAGTTACTTCCCGTGTCCTTTTCTTCCCACAGGACATGAAAAACACCAATGTCAAGTAAACGTATAATGAAAGTTTTAATATTCCTTGAAAAATATATTACTTCGTCGACCGTTATCAATTCATCCATAGTAACTCCACATAGTTCATGTTCCACGGAAAAAGTGAGAAATATTGCTGGACAGACCCTCGATCCGGCGTTTGATCCGGATCAACAAAACGGATCCGCACCAAAATTTGACATGTTTGTACTTGGGCCATATTCCATCTTTCATCCATCTTTAATCCAAGTTTAGCTGAATTCGGTCTGGTGAGAGAGACAGAGACAGAGAGAGAGAGAGAGAGAGACAGACAGAGAGAGAGACAGAGAGAGACAGAGAGACGAGAGAGAGTCCCTTTTGACAGGCTGGACCGTCTGATCACGTTACCGAGGCCTACGAAAGAAGGGGATAAGGTACACGACGAGTGTAAGGTTGGGGTGGTGGTGGGAAGAGGGGGGTGGGGGTGGGGGTGGAAGGGGTCCAAGGATGATGATAGTGATCCTCACTCTAGGACCGCGCTTTTCGTCGTTTCTAAAATCTATTGCATAAAACTCAGTTTGTCTGTCTGTCTGTTCGCTTATACACGGCCACAGTTTTACGCCGATCGCCGCCAAATTTGGTATCCAGTATCCTTGGTGTCCTACAAACAGCAACGTCGGGTCGGCGATCACGTGATGCATATCGTCGTGACGCAATTTGCGTCCACAGACGCAAAACTGGACATCGGAACATTACACGACAGACAAACTCACCGGGGCGAGACGGGGTCGAAGCGCGTAAGCGTTAGTGGTGCCATATTCTCAACAACAAAAAAACTCATTTGTCACAACTTTTTTTTAATTAAGCATCTCTCTCTTTTTTTTTTTCTTTTTTTTTTTTTTTTTTACAGTTCATACGATTCTTCACATCCTGATTTATCACACTATTCGAGATATATTCTAATTTATTAACAATATCCCACTTTAAGATCTGTAAGTTTTGTGTCACGTTCTTTCGTTTAACATCTTAAACTATGATGATAATTGGGAGATTTGTCAGGTGCTCGTTAGGCACCTCTGCCTGTGATTTTATCGTGGGTTCCCCTGTTGTTACTATCTCCTGTTTTATTATTTTGTAAGATTTTGCCACACTCTTAACTAACTACCCATGATTTCATCATCTGTTAGAATCACATCGAATTCCTTGTTCCCTATGGACCACTGATTTTTCTAATTTGATGAGAACTATCTGTTGAATTGCGCCTTTGCGATTGGATGAAGAAAAAGATTTGCTCTGCTCGTGATTATTGCTCATTTTCGTTGTCCTGAGTGTTGTGTATCTAGCTGAAGAAGACCTAAAGAGGTCGAAACGCGTCGTGTTTTGTCCTAGTTTGATTTCTTTTGTCAACTCTTTTTTTTTTTTTTTTGGGGGGGGGGGACCTGTGGGGGGGGGGGGGGGGCGCGGGGGGGGGGGGGGGGGGGGGGGGGGCGGGAAGCCTTAGAGCTTTTATCAATAATTTTTCAAATTTGATTTTCCTTATGTATAATCCTTTGTCACATTCTTATTGGCATCGCTGATTTTATAAGACACGCTCACTCGTTACCCCTCCGTTAAGTCTGACGCAAAAATGCCTCGTGACGTTTGGCTGCCCCCCCCCCCTCCCCGTCCCCCTTCCCTCCCCCATTCTCCCCCCCTCACCTCATCCTCTCCTCCCCCCCGACCCTTTGTCCTGTTTACAAGATAAATCCGTTTGTAGACTATACATGTGTGCTGAGATACCTGTGAGTTTGTATGAAACTTCTGTGTCACTTTTCGTGTTAAGATAATAAAGTTTACTTCATGTTCATAATTCATTTTCTTGAATTGTCCACTGATTTATTATTTTATTAATCGCACAATGATCCCTTCCCTCCCCTCCCCCCCTCTCCCCATCTAGAACTGTCATTTAATTTTAATTTTTCACTTCCATAAATATATCTTTTAACTGTTGGCGTTCTCCATCTTTCTCTCTCTCTCTCTCTCCTCTCTCTCTCTCTCTCTCCTCTCTCTCTCTCTCCTCTCCTCTCTCTCTCTTTATTATTATTGTTGTAACTGTTTTGGTTGTTCTGTTGTTGGGTTTTTTGTTGTTGTTGTTGCTGTTGTTGTGCTTAGGTTGTTTTACCCCGCCAAAAAGTAGTATTTTACAACCGGTTTCTTTCTTTCCTGCCTCATAGAATTTTATAATTCTATCTATACGCTTTTACAACAACCAAAAAAAAAAGAAAGGGAACCAAAAAAAACTTTATACTACCCTAAGAAATGTGTGTGTGTGTGTGTGTGTTTTGTGTGTGTGTGTGTGTGTGTGGTTGTGTGTGTGTGTGTGTGTGTGTGTGTGTGTGCGTGTGTGTGTGTGTGTGTGTGTCTGTGTGTTTTGTCTGTGGGTGTGTGCGTGTGTGGTGTGTGTGTGTGTGTGTGTGTGTGTGGTGTGTGTGTGTGTGTGGTGTGTGTGTGGTGTGTGTGTGTGTCGGTGCTTGAGTGTGTAAAGAGACAAACAGACAGACAGACAGACAGACAGACAGCGGCAAGATCATGTGTGGGTGGGATGTGTGCCTGCTATAGCCTGACATAGGAAAAAAAGGAAAAAAAAAAAAAAACAAACAACCTCTTCGACGGATGGAACGAACGAACGAGAAGAGAAAGAAGGAAAGAGGACGGAGGAGAAAAGTGAAAGAAGGGAAAGGGAGGGGGGGGGGGGGGGGGGGGCGGGGGAGTGAGAAGGGCATAAGAGGCGGATGGAGAAAATAAAAAAATGAAAGAGAAGCAGGGGAGGGGAAGGTAAAGGAAAAAATTAAAAGGAAAGGACGGGAGAGAAAAAGGAGAAAAGAGTAGACAGAAGAGAGAGAAAGGGGGAAGAGTTGGGGAGGGAGGGAGAGTAGAGAGAGAGGAGAAGAGATAGAGAGAGAAGCAGAGAGAGAGAGAGAGAGCGAGGAGAGAGAGAGAGAGAGAGAGAGAAGCGGCTCAAAAATGAATCAACGAAAAAAAAAGAAAAAAAGAAAAAACACAAAAACGAGAGGAGAGCAGAGAGCTAGAGATCGAGAGAGAGACTCTCACACACACACACACACACCACAACCACACACACACACCACAACACTAACACACACACACAACCTCTCTCTCTCATTCTCTCTCTCTCTCTATCTCACACACCCACACCACACACACCACACACCACACACACACACACCACAACACACCACACACTCGCTCTCTCTCACCTCTTCTCCCAGTCATCTTCCTCCTTATCGTTCATTATCCAGTGATACAGAAAAATGGAACGCATGTGCCACTTTTTGGGGGGTGCTTAAAAAAAGGGAGAAGGAGGAAGAAGAGAAGGAGGAAGAAGAACAAGAACAAGAAACGAGAATATAACAAAAGTACAAACAACAGACACCACTGTTTGATTGGAAATCTAGTACAGCCGGAAAAAAAGTGTAAACAAACATCAGCGCCGTGCCCATTAGATATAACGCATACCCCAATCAAGGACCGTCTCAAACTTCTACACGCAAATAAGTGCACGCGCTGTGCGAGCGCGCGCGCACAAACACACACCACTAACAAACACACTAAACACACCACACAACAAGAGGAGAAGA
>JADBJO010010673.1:52745-70749 GCA_016801955.1 Conus betulinus | reverse complement strand
ATTGTCTTTGAAAGATTTTTTTCAGTAAGTGCGCGAAGCTAAGAGAACGTTGCGCAATAAAATTAATATCAATTAATGTCCTGCTACCTTTTGGTTTTGCTCGTGTCCAGTTTCACAAGCTAAACAATATGATATTATGGTGACGGTCTGATTTCCAGTCAAAACAAAATTAGTGTATTGTAACACAACTGCAGGAGTTAAAGGGAGACATTATAGCACAGTGTAATCACTGAATAGAAGAAAGAAGGAAGAGAACGGGAAAGGAAAGGGAAAAGCAGTGGAACGCAAAGGACATTCCCAAATGTAAAAAAAAATAATAATAATAAAAAAAAAAAAATCTGGCGAATTTAAAATTTGCTTCCAAATAACAATTTGCATTATTCTGCAACTCATTTTAATATGATGGAAGTGAGTTACAATACAAAAAGTGTCTGTCTGCATAATTTCTAATCAAACACAGGATTTCGTTACACAGATTATAAGCAAGTTTGGCTCTCTTCTTCAACACTCCTTATTCATTCTTGTAATATAAGATACCTTGAAAATCTGAATATAATGAAGCAAGGAAAAGATACACAGAAAGATACGCATTGCTACTAATACATGCTGGAATACATTGTACACTGACTGATAAACCAGTTAATTCAGTATTTGTAAACCACGTTGTAGTGCTAGTGCATACTACCTTACTGATTCTGAACGTGTTTCAGGAAATGCAACCCAAGTAGATTACACTCATCCTGCATATGGTTCACGTGAACCATACTCCAAACTTACAATCAGAGTTAGGTACATCAGAAAACAAAATTTCTTTGCTGTTTGTTTTTATTTTGTTTTGTTTTTGTATTGTACTAACATTTTAAATGTTAATCTTTGTGTAATCTGTATGTAAAAGACGTGCATTTTGATTTTCTCCAGTTTCATTAAAACTGTTCGGCAATGCTGGCTTTATGAATTTTAGCACATGTAACACGTATGTTTGCGTCATGCATTGCTTTTAAGAACTGGAAAAAAGTTTCCTTTCTATTTGTTACGGAATTGTTAGTGTAAAGCTTGCATTTGGTAAATGAAATCGTTTACTTCATCAGAAACACATCCACCAGCATTTCTTGCAAACGACCTGCAACATCAAGTGGCCAGACAAGACGCCCAGCTTTGAAGTTCTGGCCAACTGTGGATTTCCCAGCGTCGAGAGTTCACTCATTAAACAGTCCTCGGCGAAGTGCAGCGCGTGTCACTGGCATGAAGGACAGCAGGATTCCTCGTATTCTCCTGCACTGCCAGCTGAAGCCGGTGGTGGTAGACAACTTTCATTTACAGAGTTATTCTGGAGGCAACCCTGAGAGCTGCAGTGTGGGCCCATCATCACCATCATCATCATCATCGCCTATTACCCGTCCTAGGGTACAGGCCGCCAACCAAGGACTGCCAGACATCTATGTCCTGGGCTCTTTTCTCCAGCCGATTCCAAGTTCTCCCTTATTCCTGATGTCTGCTTCCAGGTCCCTGCACCAGGTGTTCCTTGGCAGACCTCTTTTTCGTTTTACTTAGGGGTTCCATGTTAGGGCTTGTCTGGTGGTGTTGCTTGCAGGCTTCTGCAGCGTATGTCCAATCCAGCCCCTACGTAGTTTCTTGATTTCCTGTTCTTTAGGCAGCTGGTTTGTTCTGTACCAGAGCTCGTTGTTGTTGATGGTGTCTGGCCATCAGATGCGGAGAATCTTGCGCGGGTAGTTGTTGATGAACACCTGCACTTTCTTGATGATGCCAACTGTAGTTCACCACGTTTTCCGCTCCATACAATAGAACTGCTTTGATGTTAGTATTGAAGTTCGCGCAGTTGCTAAGGTCGCCATTCTTCGGAATCTTGATAAGGTATCCCTCTTTCCAGTCTGCTGGCACTTGTTCCTCTTCCCAGATCTTCTTGAAGAGAGGCCAGCGCATCTCTACTGTGGTCGCTATGTCTGTCTTCAGCGCCTCTGCGGGGATGTCGTCAGGTCCTGCCGCCTTTCCGTTCTTCAACTGTTTGATGGCCTTCCCAATTTCTTCTTTGGTTGGTGCCCCACAGTCTGTGGGCAGGAATGAGTCAGCCTCTTCTATGTCTGAAGGGTTCTCTGGCGACGGCTGTTCAAAAGCTCTTCGAAGTGCTCAGCCCATCTGTTCTTCTGCTGCTCTTCTCCTGTCAGTTACCTTCCCTCTCTTTTATTGGTCGTTCTGACCTCATATACTTTCCTGCCAGCTTCTTGGTGGTGTCGTACAGTCCTTTCATGTTTTCCCCGTTTTGCTGCTTGTTTGGCTTCTGTTGCTAGGTCATCTACATATTTCCTCTTGTCTGTTCTGATGCTCTTTTTTGCTTGTTTGTTTGCTTCAGTGTGTTCTTGTGCTTTGGCCTTCTCTGCTCTTGTCCGGCTGTTGTTGATTGCCGCTTTCGTCTCTTTCCTCTATTGGATCTTGCATAGGCTGTCTGCCGAGATCCATTTCCTTGTGATGGTGCTTATTGTGGCCAAGCACTTCCTGGCATGTTGATGTCACTGCCTCCTTCATCTCCTTCCACCTGTCCTCTGGTGTACCGTCTTCCTCTTCCAGTAGTTCTTGCAGTACTTGAAACTTGTTGCCAAGGGTTGTTCTATATTCTTGGATCTTGTTGGTATCCCCCCTCTCTCAGGACAGCTGTGTTGTACTTGTGTCGTACTGCATGTGCCGTCATCCCATTCCTCTTTAACTTCAACTGAAACCTGGCCACAACGAGGTGGTGGTCTGAAGCCACGTCTGCTCCTCTCTTTGCCCTCACACCCTGCATGGATCTTCTGAATTTCTTATTGATGCAGATGTGGTCAATCTGGTTTTCTGTTTGTGTGGTCTGGCGAGACCCAGGTGGCCTTGTGGATGTTCTTATGGGGGAAAACGCCACCACCGATGACAAAGTTGTTGAGTGCACATAGGTCTGCCAGTCGTTTACTGTTCCATGGCTTGCCATGATGGTCTCATACCCAGTGTCGTCCTTTCCGATCTTGCTGTTAAAGTCCCCCATCTGGATGGTGATATCTTTCTCTCTGGTGTTTTTTCTATAATGGACTGCAGTCTATCGTAGAACTGGCCCTTATCAGTTTCCTCACTGTCATTTTGTATTACATTCATGTTGATTTTCTTCTTCTTAGCTCTGAAGGATGCCGTGATGAATCTTGGGCCATGAGCTTATCACCCAATAAACGCTCTCTGAGCTGTTTTAGACAACATCAATGCGACTCCTTGAGTATAGGGAGCATTGTCCCATCCTCTTTATGTCCTGAGTACAGCAGCATCTCTCCCGAAGTCAATCGTTTCTGTCCAGACTGTGTCCAGTGGGTTTCACTGACTCCAAGCAGGGTTAGATTGTAGTTCTTCACTTTTGACGCTACTAGGAATGTCTTTCCTGTCTCATACATGGTCCTGATGTTCCGTGTTCCGATGTTGGCTGCCCTGGTTGAAAGAAAGGCGGTCGGCCTTGTGGCTTTCTGAGATTTCAGGCTTTCACCACATATATCTTCTTGTCGAAGACCCATCCCTTCCCAGAGCTGAAGTGTCGATTTCATCTTTGGTTGGCGTTTTTGTAGCTGTGGTTTATTTTACGGGGTAGGGTAGCTGGCCTCACGCCCACGCGCCTCCTTTATCTGGGCTGATCCCCCAGAAAGGTCTCCTGGTGAGTTGCAGTTTGGGCACACTAAACTGTGAACACACTGTTCTTGATAGACCCTTGCTGGAGACTTCCGGGCTGCCACAGCACAAAGATTTTAGGGATGAACAAAAGCGGTGCTTTTCAGGTAAAGAGAAACAGAAGGAGGTAGCGTCTCCACCCCACCCCCACCCCCCACCACCACTCCCACCCCTCACCTAGCAGAAAATCCTTCCTCCCCCTCTCTGCAATGTCTTGGGCCGACCATGTGCCTTAGAGACAGGCTTCCATCCCCACAGGACACGCTCTAGTCCATGAACTGCTCGCCTACTCCTCTGTCAAAACCAACAGCGCTCAGCATGACGTAATTCTTTCATATGCACTGATAGTATGGTGTGTATGACATTGATGTTCAGGGATCGTGTAGTACGACACTCTGTCTTGATGTGCGTGCGTGTGCGCGCGCATGTGATAAGGGTGGGAATGGAGGGACAGATGTGGGTGTTTGGAGTCCAGGTGGCGAGGGGTGAGGTGGTGACGGTCCGTGTGTTTTTTAGATAAAAAAAATCCACCTATGAACAACATCACCACTCCAGTCAACCACACGAACGTTTCAACGAGACAGCGTCCTCAATGTTTCTCCACCACAAGGCTGGATTATAAAGAAGGTACGACTCCCTGACGTAATCTGTCTTTGACGTCAGTTTCCTGCCGAGCTGTTGCCCCGCTGACGTCGCAGTTGCGGCGGTGGTGGAGATTCCCCGAGCCTCTGACCATGAGGTTCCTCGCCAGTTGATGACGTACACCTCAAAGCAGCCCCCCCTCCCCCCGCCCGGCCCCAGCACGTCACAGCACGTGGGCAGCACGCCTTTCCTGAAGCAAAGGTCCATCAGCCACGACACACCAGCCAGACAGAGCATGGAGGCCAGGAAGGCGATCCCCCGGATCGGAAACACCTGAGTTCTGGCCTCCTCGTCGTAGTATGGGTAGCAGATCACCGCCAGCAGACCCACCGTCGGCTCCCACGCCAACCAGGAAGGCCGTCAGGGCGCTGTACGCGTGGGTGTGACGTAGGCAGAGGGATGACGTCATCTGGGACAGGAGGATGACGTAGACGATGTCGGCGGCGAGGACGTAGAGCCCCAGAAGGTCCTGACGAAAATGGCTAAAGCTGTGGTCCTACCTCCTAAGAGCATGGTGGAAGCTCGCTGGATCCACAGAAGCTCTGTGTCAGAGGCCCGAAAACGTGAATGGGCTGTTTAGAAGTAGTTGGGGTGGGGGGTTGTAGGTTCGAATCCGACCCCCCCCCCCCCCCAAAAAAAAAAAAAAAAAAAAAAAAAAAGCAAACAAACAAACAAACAAACAAAAACATGCACACACACACACACACACACACACACACACACACACACACACACACACACACACACACACACACACACACACACACACACACACACCTTTTTCCGTTATCTGGAGTCGTGTCATCTTCGCGGATACAAGTTGAATAATCTTATTCCTGAACATCATTCAAAAACATATCAAGACCCTTGTCTTGCCTTTCTTTTCTTTCTTTCCTTTTTCTTTTTCTTCTTTCTTTCTTTCTGTTTCTTCTCTTTTTTTTCTTGGAGGGTGATGATGCTGGGTGCTGGTGGTTTGAGGGATGTTTTGTTCAGCATCACATTGAGGACTGTTAGTGGTTTTGGGGACACACGATTGGTAAAAAAAAACTTGGTGACTTTTAGGACATATAGCCTTGAGGAAATATGGTAAACTTGATTTGGTGACCTAGAGAACATTTGTTGACCCTTAGGACATTTGGTAAACTTGGAGACATTAGGTAACTTCGAGGACATATGGTAACCCTGAGGACATTCGGTAACCTTGAGGACATTTGGTGACCTTGGTGACATGTGGTAACTTTGAGGACATTTGATAACCTTGACGACATCTGGTAACCTTGAGGATATTTGGTAATCTCTGGGAACATTTGGTAACCTTGAGAACTGAAACTTGAGGACACTTGGTGAACATGAGGTAATTACAGAAGAGTGGACATTTTGATGACTTCTTGGACACCTGGGGCCTTAAATTCAGTTGGTATATTTGAAGACACTTGATAACCTTGCAGACACTTGGTAACTTTGCAGACACTGCAGAACACTTGGTAACGTTGCAGTCAGTGCAGAACTTTGCAGTCATTTCAGAACACTAGGCAATTTTGCTATCACTGCAGAACACTTGTTAACTTTGCAGTCACTGCAGAATACTTGGTAACGTTGCAGTCAGTGTAGAAAACTTGGTAAACCTGTAGTCATGGCAAAACACTAGGCAACATCGCAGTCAGACTTGGTCACCTTGAAGACATTAAGCAACTTTACTGTCATTGCGAAACGCTAAATAATCTTGAAGCCACTTGGTAACCTCGCATTCATTGCAGAACACTCAGAAACCTTGCAGTCATTACAAAATACTTGGTAACCTAGAAAACTCCTGGTGACCTTGCAGTCACTGCAACCGAACACTCGGTAACCTTGCAATCAATGCAGAACACTAGGTAACCTTGCAGTCATTGCAGTACACTAGGTAATCTTGCAGTCATTGTAGAACACTAGGTAGCCTTGCAGTCATTGCAGAATACATGGTAACCTTGCAGTCATTGCAGAACACACGGTGACCTTGCAGTCATTGCAGAACACTCGGTAACCTTGCAGTCATTGCAGAACACTTGGTACCTCTGGAGTCATTGCAGAACACTTGGTAACCTTGCAGTCATTGCAGAACACTTGGTACCTCTGGAGTCATTGCAGAACACTTGGTAACCTTGCAGTCATTGCAGAACACTTGGTAACCTTGCAGTCATTGCAGAACACTTGGTAACCTTGCAGTCATTGCAGAACACTTGGTACCTTTGGAGTCATTGTAGAACGCTCGGTAACCTTACATGCATTGTAGATCCCATGGTAACCTTGCAGTCATTGCAGTATACCCGGTGACCTTGCAGTCATTGTAGAACACTCAGTAACCTTGCAGTCATTGCAGAACACTTGGTAACCTTGCAGTCATAGCTGGAGATTAGGTAACCATGAAGACAGTTCGTAGTTTGATGTTATGTAAGAACGTATGGTGACCTTGAAGTCACTTGATCTTCTTGAGGACACCCGATCATGGTGAGTTGTACGTTTGGTAACCGTGAAGACGCTAGGTAATCGTTGGACACTTTTGATCACTTGAGCTTGCTTGATAACCTTGTGGTCTCAAAAAGACACTTGGTAATCTTGAGGCCACTTGGTAGCTTTGCGGTCACGTGAGGACGCTTGATCATCTGGAGGTCGCATGATAACCTTGTGGTCACTAACCGACATTGAAAACTCATGGTAACCTTAAATTTAGGTGGTACAGATGGGGTCATTGGATGACACAGGATAAACTCAAGAACACTGGGTAGGCTTGAGGTCACAACACTCTCTCACGAATGACGTTGGACCTCCTTTACCCAAAGTTTATGAATCATCGTCTAGAGACCTTCGTTAATGAAAGTCGTTTAAAATGATACTGATGGTTATTTCTGATTTTTGTTTTCGCAGCCAAAATTGTGTGGTTGAAAAAAGCAAAATGTGGACCGTGCCTGCCTAAGGGGAGAAGCCTTGAATTTTCTTTGCTTTTCGTTTGCGAGGATTTTTTTTTTAATTGTATGTCTCTGTTGCTGTTGTTGCGTTACTTTATTGGTCGTAATTGATTCTTGTTTTTAAGATTTTGTTTTTGTTGTTGTTTGTTTGTCTGTTTTGAGAGGAGAGCACGAATAACAGAAGTGGTTCGTTCTCCGACATAGATGTTACTTTTTTGAGAAAATCTTGACTGGTTTGGAAGAAGCGTGCATCGTGTTAGTCGTTTACTTTTTACAGCCAAACGTGCCTGCAGCGTAACATAATGATGTGGAGTACTGCATCATTCAAAATAGCAACAGTGTGCGCTTTGTATTTATCAGTTAAGCAAGCATTCGAATAAACTCATCAAGAAAAACTGTAAGAGAGAAAAATAGAAGAGCAAGAGCAAGAGCTTTCAGTGAATTATGAAGTGTCAGCAATATTAACCTTCTCAACTCAGCAGTTTTCTATACCAAAAACACACAAGGAAGTGGACATTTGAAAAAAAAATGTGTATAATTACTTTGGATGGGTACGATCGGTGGGGGCGGGGGGGGGGGGTATCATGGATATAACGAGAATGGTGAGGGGAAGGAAAGGGAAGGGGGAGGAGGGGGGGGGAGATAATACAATGGTTGGATCACTCACTCCAGATTAAAACCAAGGTTAAGCAGGATCGAGCGTATGATGAGCAGGTGTGCCCTCTCTTGATCACATCCTCCCAAGTCCACCTAGCTGTCAAAGGGCACCTGGCTCCCCTTCAGAGACTGGGCAGGTATGTAACGAAGGTGAGGAGGTAGGCAGCGTTGTCATCAGACTGGACTCCAGAGATGTTAATGTCTGTAACTCCTCGCTCCCTAACGAGTCACCTGTACCTTTTGAAACCCATGTTGTGACCCGTATCCATGGATAAGGATATCGCTGAGAGTTGTCGGACCCAATTTGAGTTGGTGTAGCAGTTACCACCCTTGTCTGTGGTTTCTTCGTCTGGCGAGGGAGAGTATACATTCTGAATGCTCTTCCAATCTTTCAGAGATGATTACTGTTTGGGGTGGAAGGGGAAATAATCATGGCTGAGCCCGATTTCCGTTGTGTGTGAGTTTTTTTTTATCTACTTTTTAACATTTAGTTTTCAAAGTTAATATGACGTGAATCTTAAAAGAAAAGAAGCTGATGGAGACAACAGATTGTTTGAACGTCATCTTTGTTTTAAAAGAAAAGCTGCTATGCCGCTGAACGAAAGACATAAACAAATTACTAGAAAAACACGTCGCGTTTTGATCACTTTGTTCTTCTTCAGACAAGTCTAACAACATTCAAGACATTGAAAGGGAAGAACGGACAATCACTTATCTCCTCAAATTGGGCGCAAAGTGGCAACATGTGTTTATCTTGTGATTCGTTTCTTTCGATCGGTAGCATATTTATTTTTCTGTTCAATTTGTTTGATTTCTGCTAGCAGTAACCTGACTTTGAAACTGTCATTTCTGTTTATTAATTCTCGCCTATCTATGTTTTGTTAAGTATATGATATTGGTATATGTTTTGACTATATGACTCGTCGAAATCTGTCAGCTGCTTTGTGATTGACAGGAAGATCCATGTGAAGTCCTATGTTGTCTTTGTCAAAAACTGTGGTTTGTTGTCTTTTGATCAACACACACTGATGGACATGTATGGTCTCAATGGACGAACGTATCTCAGAATTCTTCATTTGAAATCAGCAGAGGCTATATCTCAAAGGTATAAGAATATGAAACAACAACTCATCACCAATAAGAACCAAAAGAAGTGCTCCACTGAAGACAGAACTAAAAGGCGACATAGTTCACGTGCACAAGGGGTAACCAGCTGTCTGAGAAGATGGGTTTGAGGCCATACTGGTTCTGTCTCCTATACTTTATTAGTGCGAGGAGCTGTAAACTTCCTGACTGTCCTAGCCTCTCTACATCCTGACGGTATAGCATTCTTCTTAAAACCGAAAAGGCAGCGGAGCCAAATTACCACTTTCCGCGGTCACTGAGGAGAAACAATCAGTTTCGAAATATTGGTATCTGACCAGGAGTTATATGTTAGTGAGCTTCCTTCCCATTGGAGATGGTCTCCCCCACTTCGGGGACTATAAGCTTGCTGAAGGTTCATTTTGAGAAGCATTTATTATTCCCCATTCACCCACTCAAGCACATACTGTCAGTTAGGCAGAATCATATACCGCTGCATATATGAAGACTTATCACCCCCCTATTTCTACAATCTGAGATATAAGAGCAAGCTTTGTTTATAATTCAATATTTCTTGCAGTCATTGCAACACCAAGCTGCTCTGTAAGTTGCTTGAATGGTGCTCAGTACTTATCCTTGTAATTTATTGTTTTTATTGTAATTTTAGTCCCTTGCGGATTCATTCCAAGAACTGGCCCTCAGCACTTGTGTCTTAAGAGGTTATCTTTTTATATTTTCTACTTTCACAAGAAAATGTAGCTTGTTTTGCTTTTTCATGATTTTCTTTTGCTTCTTAGGTGGCACCTTTGGTTGGTTTTTTGAAAACTCAACAAAACATACTACGGTATTGCACACCAGCCTTTTCTGGTATAGCATTCTTCTTAAAACCGAAAAGGCAGAGGAGTCAAATTACCACTTTCCGCGGTCACTGAGGAGAAACAATCAGGTTTCAAAATACCGGTATCTGACCAGGAGTTATATGTTAGTGAGCTTCATCCCCATTGGAGATGGTCCTCCCGCTTCGGAGACTATAAGCTTGCTGAAGGTTCATTTTGAGAAGCATTTATTATTTCCCATTCACCCACTCAAGCACATACTGTCAGTTAGGCAGAATCATCTACCACTGCAGATATGAAGGCTTATCACCCCCCTATTTTCTACAATCTGAGACATAAGAGCAAGCTTTGTTTACAATTCAATATTTCTTGCAGTCATTGCAACACCAAGCTGCTCTGTAAGTTCCTGGTATGGTGCTCAGTACTTATCCTTCTGACAGTGCCTGGTCACGGCCTGTGCTTCACTCATCCCTTTGTGCCTTTCTTGCCTCTGTGTGAATCATCTGTACAACAGAGGTAGGAGGAGGGGGAAAGTGAGTGCACGTTGCATTTGTGTCTCTGTCTCTCTGTCTCTCTTTTTTCTGTGTCTCTGTCTCTGTTCTCTGTCTCTCTCTCTCTCTCTCTCTCTCTCTCTCTCTCTCTCTCTCTCTCTCTCTCTCTCTATCTCTCTCACACACACACACACACACACACACACACACACACACACACACACACACACCGAACCCTTCTTCATCGAGTTGTCATGGGATGGGGTGACAACCGGTGCGTGCATGTTGTACTCTAGACCCCAGCTCATCATTTCATGGAAGAGGCTGTTACTTCTATCATCGCTTGGAAAACTGGTGGAGGGGAGGGGGGAGGGAGAGGACGATAAACCGCTCCATGAGGGCCTCCAATCACAGACTTCCTGCTGCTTTTAACCCGAGTACAATATCCAGTGGGGCCACCCTTTCATGTGAAGAGTGGGTTGGTCAGACCAGCTGGCTGGCAGACTGTAGGTTACATTCTTGTCTTGTTGTAGACGTCAAATGAGCTTACATAGGCTGCAGCACAACAGGAGGAGAGGAAAGGGGGGAGGCAAACTACAGTCAACTCGTTTTGCAACAGACTGGCTATAGACTTGCTGCTCTGTCTTGTCATTTCCATTCAGCGACAGACCTCAAAAATAAAAAATGTACTTGCAAAATGAGGCGACTGCAGGCAGAAATCTAATCAAATTTCAAACATTATTTCTAAACTTCCACACATAAAAAAAAACGTTGACAAACGAATCACAAGACAACTCACAACGCATTTCGACCTCTCAGGTCATCTTCAGCAACATACACAACACTCAGGACAACTAAAATGAACGAGCAATCACTTCTATTCATCTAATTCGACGCAAGATGGGCATTGATGAAAATTATTCCAGCACTAATTGTTTTGTCCCACATTGTCTTGTTTTCCTCTGTAGTTGGCTTGCTTTTGTGATTGTGCTGTCCTGCTCTTTGTTTATGAATTTGTTTGTCAAAGGAATTAATGTTGATGAAGTGAGTTTTCATATGGTCTTTGCGGTTTGCTGAGCTGAACCAACATGAATAGATTTGAAAGCGTTCTTGTCTTGCTTTGTTATGATTTTGTCCTATGTTTTGTTTTGTTGCGTGCTTCTTTTGCTTCAATACTATAACGTTCCATGGGAGTCTTGTTTTGTTGTATACTTGTACTTCTCTGTTTCCTGTATTTTGTTTCCTTGTGTATTTGCTTTGCTTTGTATTTTGGTGCCCTGTGTTTTGTGTTCATGGTGTTTTTTGTTTTGCTTCGTGTTTTTACTCAGTCCCATGTTTTGTTCCATTGCCTGTACATTGTGTAATAAGGCTTCCCCCACCTTGTCTTGTTTCGTTGGGTACTTGGTTTGTGTTTATGTTGTCTTGTTTTTTGTATCCTTCTTCTACTTGTGATGACGCCGTCCTGTGTTTTGTTTTGTTGTGTAGTGGTTTTGCTTTGTGGAACTGTGGTTTGCTGTGCTGTGTATCTTTGACCCACAGCAACATATTCACTGAAATGAAATAAGTATCAGCATTTGGATGTTGAACTTGACTCATCAGATGATCAGTCAGGGACAATGACAACAGCCAAACGTTGATCGCGTGTACTAAATATGTATGGTAGCATTTAAATATTTACTACAACTGCACCAATCACCTAATGGCAATAATGACAGCCAAAACGGTGATCACTTGTACTAGTTACGCGTGCTACCATTTACATGTTTGATACAACTGCATCGATCACTCAGTGGCAACAATGACAGCCAGACATTGATCATGTGCATGCAAGCCTTGTGCCCTCCCACATGACTGGGGGAAAGGTAGTTCACTGGATCAAGCACCCAGCTGTAAGTCCAGAGAATCGTGGGTCCTTCTCGTATTTCAACTGTCGTTGTGGGTGGTTTTCTCTTCTTTCTTTTTCGCTGAAATGTTGATCAGTCATTCGTGTAGCATAAGTGATGCAATGCATTTTCCCCTACAAAGCAAGCATATCTGACGTGATGAAATTTTAAAGTTCGAACCTAAAACTCATAGTCCATCTTAGTTTGGTCCATCATTCGGTCACATTCATCGTGTGTACTTTGTGGATACTTTCAAGCAAACCGAAGATAACGAAGGACGGAACTTCTACATTTCTTGTTTTAACAGCTTTGTGACAGAAAGATTTTAAACGAGTCCATGTTCAGTTTATGCAAAGTGCCATTATAATTCTCCAGTAGATAACTCTTACCGCATCGCCGCATCCTTATGATAACGTCCACAGTAAAGCCAGCACTATATGACATTGTTGTCATCGATGGTAACTGTACCCTTAACAAACTTTTTTGTTTTTCTGGAAAAGGAAAAAAAAAAAAGCCAAATACTAAGTTTCCAAATTCTGCTCTAAACTTGCTGCCAGTCAAACAATACAGGTAGAAGTTGATGGCACTGTTGGAGTTGGCCAGGACGTTTGCTGACTGCAAGGAAAACGCGATTTTGTCCATACTCAATTGGGTCATCGGAGTCAACATATTGGTACGTGAGGTCATGTACATGGCTGGGTGCTGTTAGGACAAAAAAAGCAGTGCATGTAGCAATCAAGGTGACAGTCAGTGAAAGACACTTTCCGTTGTCTGGAATCCTGGCTGGTTTGTTGCGTAGTAAGCTGTTTGCTCGTTCTGACCGACCTGACCAGTGACCAGAGGAGAGCACTGTTGCTGACCACTAACACCATGAAGGTACAAAACAACTTTCAGTCATGAAAACCCAAACCCAAACCGTGTCATGAAACCACTGGTACATTTCTGATACAGCATGAACCCAGCATGTGTGAAAGAAAGGCTTGTATTAATATCATATCCGTAGAGACAATGGCAGTTGATCAGAGTGATGGCGACTACCGTTACACCGGCAGTAGCTCGTGACATTGTCTTCATCCACACAGCATTGACACGATGTGGCCACAGCACAGAAGCTGCCCTGAGCATAGTGAGCGCCACAAGCATCCACGCAGATATAAGGTCTCGTCGTGTACGACATCAACGTAGTCATCTTGCACTGCCAGGAATTCAGTTCATGAAAGTAGGCACACCAAATTCTCTGTGGAGCAAGACATTTAAAGGGCCAACAATCAACAGCACCTGGTCAGACCAGGCCAATACTTGGAAGAACACTCCAGAAGTGGATGCAGGAAGACGAAGCATAATCAGAATGATCATGAAATTTCCGAAAATGCCAAAGAGAAGCACAGTAGGATTCCCAGTTGTCCAGATCATGGCGACTACTTTGGCATATGGTTGGTAATCCTCATGCCAAACATCCCAGTTTGAAGGGCCAGAAGTTATCACCGTGCTGTTCACTTTGAAGTTCATAGCAGGTGTTTAGTTGGGTTCAGGTGTGTTTTTGTGTTTGAGATTGTTCGTTATCATTCTTCGTGATTCAGCAATATTCTATTCTTCCAGTGTGAAAAATTGAGTACCATTCCAAGCGCGGGCACACACACACACACACACACACACACACACACACACACACACACACACACACACACACACACGCACACGCGCGCGCGCGTACACACGCACTCACGCAAGCACACAAGCACGCACTCACGCACGCACGCACGCACGCGCTCATACTCACGTACACACACACGCACACACGCACACACACACACACACACACACACACACACACACACACACACACACACACACAAAGAGACAGAGATTGTTAGTTATCATTCTTCTTGATTCAGCAATATTCTATTCTTCCAGTGTGAAAAATTGAGTACTATTCCAAGCGCGCGCGCGCGCGCGCACACGCACACACACACACACACACACACACACACACACACACACACACACACACACACACACACACACACACACACACACACACACACACACACGCACACACGCACGCGCACGCACGCACGCGCTCATACTCACGTACACACACACGCACACACGCGCGCACACACACACACACACAGACACACACACACGCACACACACACACACACACACACACACACACACACACACACACACACACACATACACACACAAAGAGACAGAGAGAGGGGGGGGGAGATGAAAAAAAAACCGCACACACGCACGAACGAATGTGCGCGCGCGCGAGCACGCACACACACACACACACACACACACACACACACACACACACACACACACACACACACACACACACACAAGCCATCGAAATAAGAATGTAAACTACGTGTTGGTAACTTGTTTAATACAGGAGGTTGCCTTTTGATTTGTCACATTGTCTGATGATAAAGTTATATGGTATATGGAGATACGCTTTCATAGTAAAACTGTCAATACTGAACGCCAATACTAAACGGCAGCGAAAGATTCCCATCTATCACAACCATATATGCTTTGTCTATGCCAATTTCAAATGTAAGTGGATGGTAGACAGGGGATGGGGGTGGGGGAGTAGGTGAGGGGGGGGGGGTATACGGGTACACTTATTTTATTCATAAACAGACTATTTCCCTTCATGAAAAGGTGCAAGGGAACGATCGTTCAAATCTTATTACCAGTCCAACTGATCCAGCTTCATACATTAAGAAACATGAACACATCGTAGCTTGAACGCTTTGTATAGATAAAAGGACAGGTTTCTAGTTTTTCGTTCATTATAATGATGCTAGAAGCAAACAACCTGAAAAGACTTGGATATTTATAGTACTTAAAAAGCACGTAAAGTTCTCTCACATCAGTCTGTACAGGACAGCACAGAACATAATGCACCTCGTCTTCCGTCATTTCTTAACATAAAGGATAAATGAAAATCAACAGAGGTCTGTTATTTGTATCAAAATCTCTCTAAGCAGTTGGTTGTACTTGCCTGTCAAATAATTTTAGATATGTAGCAAGAAAGTCACATTTTAACTTTTTTTCTAATATACCTTCAACATATGTTTGTCTCTGCTGGCAGGTTTTTTTTTAAAACAGTAAAGTCAGCCTTCTTGAAAAATAAATGCCTACATGTTTTTACAAACTTTAACAATGGGCATAAGGATTCCACAGTCAGTCCGACGCTGACATGCTGTAAGTGTCCATCTTTTCTAAGTACAACTACATTATTCTTTTATTCATATTAACTTTTATGTGGAATGCTGATGTTGTCCTATATAGAGTGTTTAATAGTGTATACAACTGTACTACTGTTTCGGACAGGAAGGCTACTTAATTTACCGTAGGTAATAATAATTCAAAACAATCATACGTAAATGTTGTAGTATACATTTCATTCTCCAAAAAGTGGAAAGTGGAATGGAGAGCCCTGCTTGGCATGAAATAATGAGCAACCTTCCATTGGAGAGACTCATATAGACGTACTGCCAGGACACACAGGTGTCAAAGGAAATGAGACATACTGGCAGTCATAACAACTGGATTATAGCTAAGCCGATTTAATGTGATAATTAATCTAAAGAATCGCCATAACAAACAAGATCAAAGCCACTATACCATCTTCCAGAGCTCAACATCAAGAGAGGAAGTGGCCGCACACGCAGACTTAAAGGAAGAGCGAGAAACATCACCAGCCAACCAAACATTGGAATAATACTCAAGGCCAGCATTGCAAAGACTCCTAGAGATTAGGGCAGACGCACACTGGGGCCTTTCCAATGGCAGACGCTAATGACCAAGCTCACGTCAACAGAAAAGAATTTGAATCTCTCAGGACCACATATTATTACTATAAAAGTATGTGAACTGGAAAGTGTGCATCAATGAAGCGATGCAAGTGTGTAAAGTGGTGCGTCCATACGCGTAGGCGTGTATTCATTGGCAGCTGTGCGTTTATGTGAGTGTGTGCTGTGTGTGTGTTATGCGCGCGCGCGCGCGCGTGCGCGTGTGTGTGCGTGTGTGTGTGTGTGTGTGTGTGTGTGTGTGTGTGTGTGTGTGCGTGTGTGTGTGTGCGCGCGCGCGCGTGCGCGCGCTCACACATGCATGTTTGTTGTTGTTATTGTTGCTGTTGTTACTGTTGTATTATTACTATGTCATTTTATTAACAGTCGTTTTCACACGCACACACACATACATATATGCACGGGTGCACACACACACACATACACACGCACGTGCTATGCGTACATATATACATATCCGCAAATGCGCACACACACAAACTCTCTTGCGTGCACGCATGCATACACAAACACACAAACACACGCACAAACACACACACACACACACACACACACACACACACACACACACACACACACACACACACACACACACACACACACACACACACACACACAGAGGCGCACGTGCACTCACTCACACACATAGACACGGACGCACGCACGCACTTGAACACATGCGTGCACAACCGCACACATGCACGCATGCATGTATGCTTATACGCACTGGCACAAATGCGTACGCGCATACAAGCACACGGACATGTGCACGTATTTCATGCAGGAGCAAACTCTCACAAGCCACGGATCACATATGCACACACACACACACACACACACACACACACACACACACACACACACACACACACACACACACACACACACACACACACACACACACACACACACACACACACACACACACACACACACACACACACACACACACACATACACACAAATTCACACACACACACACACACACACACACACACACACACACACACACGCACGCACGCACGCACGCACGCACGCACGCACACACACGCACACACGCACGCAAACACACGCACACACACACACACACACACACACACACACGCACGCACGCACGCACGCACGCACGCACGCACGCACGCACGCACACACACACACACACACACAGCCCCACGTCAGTGCAACCTTACACACATACGTGTACTCTCAGCAAAAGCACACATAGAAATAACAGTGGCACAGACAATGCTAAATGGGCACCCAATACTTGACCACATGTTGGGCTAATGCTCAAGTCAAACATCTGCTTAGTCATAGCCATGAAATCCTCTTCTTAAATTCTCTTATCTCGGTCATTAATTTACTTATTCACAAGCTTTAAATCGTGCGCAGTGTGGTCTTAAAACTTAGCAGACGTGGTGTAGCGTATATGGATTAGTCCGCACCCAGTGACACCGTGATGAAACTAAAGCTGAAACTTCTCTTTCTGAACATTTCTATCGCTGTTTCATTTACAAAGAAAGAAAACAGCATTGGACTGGTAACATGCCTAGTTTGACCCAAAGTGTACAGTTTACATAATCTGTAAACGAACGAATTCTGCCTGTGATTGTAATATAAAGCGATGAATACATTGAAAAGGTTATCCCGTGATGTAATTTTAAACACGAGTAGGCCACAGTTGGGTTGCTTTCTATGGAGTCAAAAGCTTTCTCAATGTCAGTAAAGGTCAGCTGAAAGTTTACGGTTTAAAACTGCTTTTATATCATGTGTACATGTGATCAGTGGTTAAGTAGCCTCTTCCAAACTCCGCTTGATATTCCCCTGCGATGTTATGCAGCTTAATCTACTCATGAATACTACTATTTTCCCACTGAACTATAAAGCTTACTGGCATGTATAGCATTATGATATCCATCTGTTTTACCAGGATCCTCAACATCT
>JADBJO010010673.1:37500-48312 GCA_016801955.1 Conus betulinus | reverse complement strand
TCAACAGTCTTAGTTTACTCGTGTAATAAAAAGATACTTTGAAAATCAGAACATAATAAAGCAAGGAAAAGATACATAGAAAGTTACGCATTGCTAATACATGCTGGAATACATTGCAGACTGACTGATAAAGCATTTAATTCAGTATTTTTCTAAACCACGTTGCAGTGCCTGTAAATACTACCTCACTGATTCTGAACACGTTGCAGTGCCAGTAAATACTATCTCACTGATTCTGAACACGTTGCAGTGCTGTACATACTACCTCACTGATTCTGAACACGTTTCAGGAAATGCAACCCAAGGTAAATTACGCTCATCCTGCGTACGGATCACGCGAACCATACTCCAAACTGACAATCAGATTTAGGTACATCGCAAAATAAAATTACTTTGCTGTTTGTTTGTTTGTTTGTTTGTTTGTTTTTTTATTGTACGTATGTTTTTTCACTGTTAATCTATGTGTAATCCGTATGTAAAAGACGTGCATTTTGATTTTCTCCAGTTTCAATAAAACTGTTCGGCAATGCTGGCTGTTGTGAACTTTAACCACATTAAAACTTACATATGTCATTCATATGTGCAGGCATTGCTTTTAAGAACTGAAAAAAAAGTTTCCTTTATAGTTGTTACGAAATTGTTAGTGTGAAGCTTGCATTTGGTAAATGAAATCGTTTACTTCATCGGAAACACATCCACCAGCATTTCTTGCAAACGACCTGCAACATCATGTGGCCAGACGAGACGCCCAGCTTTGAAGTTCTGGCCAACTGTGGATTTCCCAGCGTGGAGAGTTCACTCATTAAACAGTCCTCGGCGAAGTGCAGGGCGTGTCACTGGTGCGGAGGACAGCAGAATTCCCCATTCTCCTGCACTGCCAGCTGATGTATGCGGGATGGGGGGGGGGGGGGGGTTGTGACCAAGGTAGACAACTTTTCAATTACACAGTTATTCTGAAGGCACTCCTGAAAGTTGCAGTGTGGGCACACTAAACTGAAAACACACTGTTCTTGATAGACCTTTGCTGAAGAATTCTGGGCTGACAAAACACAAAGATTTTAGGGATGAACAAAGGCCATGCCATTCGGATAAAGAGAAAAACAAGAGGAGGTAGGGTCTCCACACACACACACCCCAACCACCACCACCACCCCATCTCTCACCAAGCTGAAATCCTTCCTCCCTCTCTGCAGTGTCTTGGGCCGACCATGTGCCTTAAAGACAGGCTTCCATTCCACAGGTCACATTTCTAGCCCATGAACTGCTCGCCTACTCGTCTGTCAAACCAAACAGGGCTCAGCGTGACGTAATACTTTCATGTGCACTGACAGTATGGCGTGTGTGACCTTGATGTTCAGGGATCGTGTAGTACGACACTCTGTCAGGATGTACATTGACAATGTAGTATGACACATTACCTTAATTCACATGGATGGTGTTGTGTGCCATATTACATTGATGCACATGGGAAATGTAAAACGTCATGTTAATGTGATGTATATGGTATGGTTTAATTTAATGTGCGTTGTACAACACAATACAGTGCAACAGTATACAGTGCAACACAATACAAACAACACAGCGCAGCAATACACACCCATATATAGCAGTAGTGTGTGTGTGTGTGTGTGTGTGTGTGTGTGTGTGTGTGTGTAGATCCTGGGCACCATACCATGGCAGTCTTACTTTCAGCGGGTTTCTGTCAGTTCGGAGCAGCCGGGAGGCCCAGTGTTCTCCGTGGTGGCCGGGTTCGGATCTCTGTTTTTCACCGTGACGCCTTTTTTTGTGTGGGGGCCTACTCTTCCATGGCCGGTAGGCACAGGTTCAGAAGTTCCCCCTCCCCTTCCACCTGAATTGTTTTAGAATCCTGCCATAAAAGATTTTTTCTTTTTTTTTTTCGTTTTCTTTTTTTTTCTCTTTTTTTTTTCCCTTTTTTTCTTTCTTTTTTTTCTTATTCTGTTTGCTGTTCCATGTTCTGTGCAACCTCAATGGCACTGCACTGACGCCGCTCATTCCGAACCCCGTCCACAGCCACAACCCCGGCCCGGCCTGCCGCAGCCCTGGTACTGGCAATACACAGAGAACAGCCAATGCCAAGTCATCAAGAGACAACCCATAGTAGGAGACATTGCACTGCCCCCGAGTCATTTCGTTGGTGTTCACTGAAATGATTCGGCGGCAGTGCAGAATAGAGAATATTTCTTGCATACCCATTTATTCCAAGACTCCAACGTTAACCAAATGATCTGTCGGATCTTCCATAGCTGTGTGATTTGTCAAAACAAAGTCAGGCGTGGTGTTTATCAACTAACTTTGTCTTTTTCTTAATGTGTGTGTTCCAGTGGAAACTTGAAACAAATGTAAGTCGGGTAAGATTAATACAGGAAATCTGAATGACTGCTGTCATACGTTAATTTGGTATCTCCCTCTCCCTCCCCTTTCCCATCTCTCTCTCTCTCTCTCTCTCTCTCTCTCTCTCTCTCTCTCTCTCTCTCTCTCCTCTCTCTCTCTCTCTCTCTCTCCCCCGATTCTGTTTTTGTAACCTGTTTCTATCCCCGTCATCATTACCTCTAACCATTGTCTCTGTCTCACCTCTCTCTCTTGTCGCATCTCTCTTTCTCTAAGAGAAAAACAATTGCATAAATCTTTGTATGCGACGGCACCCTTATATGTCCAAACAGTTTGCTGCTCTTAGAGACCTGATGTGTCCATGTCGACCAGTCGGATTGCCTTTAATGCCCTCTAACAGATGAAAACAGAGGATGTGCATCAGTTCGTAGTCAATGAATTTTATCTTTGGGTTCTGACAACAGCAAAACTTTAGCATTCAGCTTGACTTTGGGTCAAAGATTCGATGAGAACGCGGTGTCTCTGATCTGTTGCCTAGCACGTATTGCTCAGGTCACTATATTCTGCGCAAGGAGATTGTCTGCCCTATACGCACTTTCAATAGATATGTCCTCTGACCATACATAAATACAAGAGCTGTTCAATGAAAACAGTTTGGAGGGATATCTTCTGTAACGTGCTATCTTTGACGACACAAGAACCAGTCTGCACTTTTGTTAAGACAGTTTGGGGGGAGGGGTATCTTCTTTAGCAGATTCTGTTTAATCACACTTAGGCACTAAAAAGGGCTGTGGAAAGTCAGAATGGGTTACCTTCTTGAACACGGTATTTTTGGTAAAACAGTGACACCAGACCGAGATCACCACAGCTTGTGGAACCCTCCCGTGTGTGTGTGTGTGTGTGTGTGTGTGTGTGTGTGTCACAGATGACATGACGGCCTTCGACACTGTTTTTAGAACTGGGCAGTGGCACACCATGTGACGTAATTAAATGTGATGTAATGTCATGTAATGTTATGTAATGCAATGTATGAGCAAACATGGAGGATGACCCAGAGACAGAACTGTCTACAGACGACATGACGGCCTTCGACACTGCACATAACACATTGCTTTACATTGAAAGGTTGTTCTTAACTTGGTCTGGGAGCAGTGTCTGCAGCCATCATGTCGTCTTTAGACGCTGCTTGGGCAATTCTATTCCTATGTTGAATCAATCATTACATCACATCACATCACATTACATCATATCCCATCACATCCCATCACAACACACATCACATCACATCACATCACATCACATCACATCACATCACATCACATCACATCACATCACATTACACTGTGTGTTTTCCTGACCTGGGAGCAGTGTCACCAGCTGTCATGTCGCCTTCAGAAAGTGCTGGGATCATTCTCCATGATCATCACACGTCACGTCACGTCACGTTACGTTACCTTATGTTACCTTACGTCACGTTACATGATGTGTTTTCCCTGGCCTGAAAGCAGCGTCAGCCGCCGTCAAGTCGTCTTTAGACCAAGTTGCGTTGCGTTACGTTACCGTGCGTTACGTTACATTACATCACATGGTGTGCTTTCCTGGTTTAGATGCAGTGTCAGAAACCGTCATATTGTCAGTGCTTTGGTCATTCTCCATGTTCACTAAAATATCACAAAGTATTACATTACATTACATTACATTGCATTACATTACATTACATTACATTACATTACTGTCCAGGTCTAGGAGCAGTGTCATCGGCCGTCATGCCGTCTGTGGACAGTTCGGTCCTTGGGTCGTCGTCCATGTTCGCTCGCACATTGCATTAATAACATAGCATTACATTACATAACATTACATTACATCATATTATATTACATTACATGGTGTACACTGTCCAGGTGCAGTGTCGAAGGCTGTCATGTCGTCTGTGGACAGTTCCGTCCCTGGGTCATCCTCCATGTTTGCTCATACATTACATTACGTTGCAGTCATTGTGGAACATTTGGTAACCTCACTGTCATTGCAGGACACCAGGCAACTTTGCAGTCATTGCAGAAGTCTTGGTATCTTTGCAGTGAGTGCAGAACACTCGGTAATGCTGCAGTCAGTGCGGAACTTTGCAGTCATTGCAGGACACTAGGCAACTTTGCAGTCGATGCAGAACACTTGGTAACTTTGCAGTCACAACAGAACACTTGGTAACGTTGTAGTCAGCCCAGAACACTTGGTAACCTTGCAGTCATTGCAGACCACAAGGCAACATCGCAGTCAAACTTGGTCACACCTTGAAGACATTTAGGAACCTTACAGTCATTGCGAAACGGTCGTTAATCTTGAAGCCACTTGGTAACTTCGCAGTCATCACAGAAAACTCGGTAACTTTGCTGTCATTACAAAATACTTGGTAACCTTGTAAACTCTTGGTGACCTTGCAGTCACTGCAGACCATTTGGTAACTGTGAAGACACATGGCAACCTTGCAGTCATTGCAGAACACACGGTAACCTTGCAGTCATTGCAAAGCACTCGGTAACCTTACAGTCATTGCAGAACACTTGGTAATCTTGCAGTCATTGCAGAACACTCGGCATCATTGTAGTCATTGCAGAACACTCAGTAACCTTACAATAATCGCAGAACACAATAACCTTGCAGTCATTACAGAACACTCAGAATATTTGCAGTCATTGCAGAAAACTGGGTAACCTTGCAGTCATTGCAAAGCACTCAGTAACCTTGCAGTCATTGCAGAACGCTTAGTAACCTTGCAGTCATTGCAGAACACTCTGTAACCTTGCAGCTAATGCAGAACACTTGGTAACCTTGCTGTCATTGCAGAACACTCTGTAAGCTTGCAGTCATTGCAGACCATTTGGTAACGTTGCAGTCATTACAAAATACTTGGTAACTGTGAAGACACTGGTAACCTTGCAGTCATTGCAGGACACTTGGTAACCTTACAGTCATTGCAGAACACTTGGTAACCTTGCAGTCATTGCAGTATATTAGGTAACCATGAAGACAGTTCGTAGTTTGATGTTATGTAAGAACGCTTGGTGACCTTGAAGTCACTTAATCTTCTTGAGGACACCCAATTACAGCGAGTTGTACGTTTGGTGACCATGAAGACGCTAGGTAATCGTTGAGACAGTTTTGATCGCCTGAGAGCGCTTGGTAGCCTTGTGGTCTCAAAAAGACATTTGGTAATCTTGAGGTCACATGGTAGCTTTGCGGGTCACGTGAAGACACTTGGTCATCTGGAGGTCGCATGATAACCTTGCGGTCACTCATGAACATCGAAGATTCCTGATAAACTTAAGTTTAGGTGGTACAGATAGGGTCATTTAAAGACACAGGATAAACTTCAGAACACTGGGTAGGCTTGAGGTCACAACGTTTTCTGACGAATGACGTTGGACCCCCTTTACCCAAAGTTTATCAGTCATCGTCTAGAGACCTCCGTTATGAACGTCGTTTAAAGATGATGCTGATTATTGTTTCTGATTTTTGTTTTCGCAGCCAAAAAATGTGTGGTCGAAAAAAGCAAAATGTTGACCGTGCCTGCTGTACATCCCTCCAAAGGGGAGAAGCGTTGAATTTTCTTTGCTTTTCGTTTGATTTTTTGTTTGTTTGTTTGTTTTTTTTTGTTTTTTTATGTCTGTGTTGCTGTTGTTTCGTTAGTTTATTTGTCGTTGTAATTGTTTCTTGTTTTTAAGGTTGTCTTTTTGTTGTTTGTTTGTTTGTCTGTTTTCAGAGGAGAGCACGAATAACAGAAGTGCTTCGTTTCTCCGACTTTTGTCACAGTTGTCACTTTTTGGAGAAATCTTGGCAGATTTGGAAGAAGCGTGCGTTTCGTTTGTCGTTCATTTTTTACTACCAAACGTGCTTCCAGCGTAACATTATCATGTGGAGTACTGTATCATTCGAAATAACGACAATGCGCTTTGAATTTATCAGTTAAGCAAGAATTTAAATAGCATCATTTAGAAAAAGAAATGTAAGACAGAGAGAAAGAAAAAGTGTTTCTTTTATGGCAAAATAGAAGAGCAAGAGCAAGAGCTTTCAGTGAATCATGAACAGTGCCATCCATTTAATCTTCTCAACCCAGAGTTTCCTAAAGCTAAAGCACACAAGGAAGTGGTCATTTGAAAAAAAAAAAATTTATAATTACTTTGGATGGGTACGGGGGGGGGGGGGGGGGGGGGGGTGCTGTATCATGGATATAAGGAGAATGGTGAGGAAATGGAAGGGGGAAGAGGGAAGAGATCACTTGCTGCAGATTAAACCAAGGTTAAGCAGGATCGGGCGTATGATGAGCAGGTTGTGCCCTCTCTTGATCACATCCTCCCGAGTCCACCTAGCTGTCAGAGGGAACCTGGTTCCCCTTCGGAGACTGGGTAGGTATGTAACAACGGTGAGAAGAGAGTAGGAGCGCTGTCATCAGGCTGGACTCCAGAGATGTTAAGTCTGAAACTCCTCGTTCCCTAACGGGTCACCTGTACCTTTTGAAACCCATTTTGTGACCCGTATCCACGGAAATGGAAATCGCTGGGAGTTGTTGGATTCAGTTCAGTGGTTTATCTAACGAATTTTCATCGCCAGATGATAATAGACACTTGTATTAAAAAAAAAAAACCCTCCATACTTAACTTACCATCCACGTTAGTACTTCCAAACCCACATCTGATGTATGCAAATTGACATGAGTGAAATACCCTAGTGGTACACCAAATTATTGATCTTTATACAAATTTTGCAACCTGTGGCAGCGAAATAACCATAGCAATTTCAGCAACATATGAACCATATAAGACAGTATTGACACTATCAAAGTTATTTATCTCAATACCTTTCTCCTGAAAGAGCAGGGTCAACAATGAGCATTCAAACAAAAGATGATGTACAGAAATGTCTTCTCTGCATACACAAGAAATACCATGAAAATACATAGTGTTCCAAGTATTCAGCCTTATTTTATGATTTAATCTTACAATGTGCCTTGGACACGACGGTAAAGTAGCCATTTTTGACTAGCATTCTGCTATGCATACATTTTTTCCATAATTGGGATTAATTTACAAGAGGATAGATCTAAGGGATTGCTTAGTTAATTTTCCGTGTTTCTGTTTGCTCCGTCTTTTGCAAGACTGTCTGCTATTTCATTCCACCTTCTACCACAGTGAGATGTGACCCAACAAAAATCAATTCTTATGCCTAGTATTATGAAACAATGCAGTAAATGTTTTATTTCGAAAAGCAAATCTTTTCTAGCTTCAGAGTCCAACACTCTAGTGACTGTAAAACAGATTTGGAATCAACACAAAGTAAAATTTGATAGAAAGCAATTGATGTATCATACATGTAAGTCAAAGCCATCAGTATTGCATATAATTTTGAGGTATAGATTGAAAACCCCTTTCCTACATAATATGATTTCCTGACATTTAAGGTTGGTATTATAAAGCCTGAACCACTGTCAGAGGATTCCATTACCGACCCATCTGTAAACACTTTTAAATGATTTGGATAGCTGTTTTCTTAATGTTCACGAACTTCAGTTGTCAAAATATTTACATTATCACTTTTCTTTTGACAAAGAGTATTTGTAATCAAAAGAAGCGTTTAGGTGTTCCCAAGGGGGCATTGGAGGTCCTGCAGGAAATTCTGGTATAGCAGTAATATCAATATTACAGTGTGACATAAAGTCAGATGTGTAGTTTCTAATTGGTTGAATGTAAGATATGTTTTTAGACCTGTTAGGAACATCTTTACTGGAATCAATCAGTATTTCTTCAGTAACTGAATTTTCAGCAGAAAGACTTCTGACAACATATTTGGACACATCCAATAGTCGCTTCTCATTTAGAGGTAATTTATTTGTTTCTTTATAACATCTATGAGGGCTTGTATGTACTGGGACTCCCAGAGCTAATTTCATGGCCTTACTATCCAAGCTTTGCAATCTCTTAGAAAGAGAATTAGGCTCAGAGAAATTCACTTCCTGCCCATACGTCAATTTGGATTGGACTAAAGAGACGTATAGATGTAAAAGAGTATGACAGTCCTGACCCCATGGTTGTTATAACATATAATTTTAAGAATGTTTAATCGCTTTCTTGTTTTATCAATTAGATTTTCAATACGTGCTTTCCAGTTCAGCTTAGGAATTGAACATACCCCCAGGAACTTAACTTTTTGTTTATGTTCCAGAATCTGACCATCCAGCAAAAGCGAGGGTAGAGTCTCTGGGTTCTCACCATTGTTAAACAACACAAGACTTTTTTTTCTCTCCAGATAGTTCTAATCCATTGTTCTTCATATATGAAGATAATTTATCCAATTCTTTTTGGTACATCTTCTTACAAAATTTATTGTTCTTTTATTGGAATGCTTCCTTAATGTACAATTAATCAAATAGCAATATCATCTGCGTATTGAACTACATGCATTACTTTTGACATAAAGTTGGGAAGATCATGGATTTGGGAGTTGTCGGACCCTGTTTGAGTTGACATAGCAGTTGCCACCCTTGTCTGTGGTTTCTTCATCTGGTTAGGGAGAGTATACATTCCAACTGCTCTTCCAATCTTTCAGAGATGATTACTAGAAAAACACGACGCGTTTCGACCACGTTGGTCTTGTTCAGACAAGTTTAACAACATTCAAAACAATGAAACTGAAGAACGAACAATCACTTGTCTCCTCAAATTGGACGCAAAATGTCGAAATGTGTTTGTCTTGTAATTCGTTTCTTCCTAATGATATGTTCATCAGCTAGGTACATCGTTCTGTGGACTATTGTTTTTAAAGTTGTATTTAATATATTATCATTTTCTTCAGATGCATGCAAATTTTTTAAATTAGGATCAATTCATTCATTGCAGTTTCTTTACATCTCGCAGTTGATTATGTTCAGTTGTTCTCTTTAGTTATGTGTTTTTATACGCTTAGCGGTAATCCGATCTTTAGTCCGTTCATGCGTAGACACGATTCCAGACAGGTTTGGACAATGTCATTCTGATCATATGACTTATACATCAGACCATCTTTTAAGTGAGATAGCATGTGTGTGTGTGTGTGTGTGTGTGTGTGTGTGTGTGTGTGTGTGTGTGTGTGTGTGTGTGTGTGTACGTGTGTGTGCGTGCATTCGTGCGTACGTGCGTGTGTGTGTGTGTGTGTGTGTGTGTGTGTGTGTGTGTGTGTGTGTGTGTGTGTGTTGAATGCGGGAAATGATTGGGATAGGGACAACTAAGATAAGTTTGAAATCAATGCCAGTTAGTGAGCTCGGAAGATAAGGTAGCTGCATCCACGCGAGCACACACACACACACACACACACACACACACACACACACACACACACACACACACGCACCAACGCATGCACACACACACACACACACACACACACACACACACACACACACACACACACACACACACACACACACACACACACACACACACACGCACGCACGCACGCACACACACACACACACACACACACACACACACACACACACAGTGCACGCCCTGTGCAATGTGTCAGTTTATCACGTGGGTCTCTTTGTTGGCCACTGACAGTGCCTGGTCATGGCCTGTGCTCCACTCATCCCTTTGTGCCTTTCTTGCCTCTGTGTGAATCACCTGTACAACAGAGGTAGCGGGAAGGGGGAGACGAGTGCGAGTTCCTTTTGTGCATTTATGTAGAAATAGAAGGTTGTGAAGCTGAACAACATTTCATTGATAAAGAAAATGAGAGGAACACCCACAACGACATTTGAAATACGAGACAGACCCATGGTTCTCTGGATTCATCGTGGATGTTTTTCTCTGTTCTTTTTAATGAAATGTGATCAGTCATTCATGCAGCTTAAGTAAAGTCATGCACTTTTTCCCCTAAAAAGCAAACATACCTGGCATGGTGAAAATTTTTAAGTTAGAATCTAGATGACGTTGTTGCTATCAATCTTACCTGTGCCCTAAATGAACGTCTTTTTTCTGGAAAAGGCAAAAAAACCCAAATACTAAGTTTCCAAATTCTGCTCTGAACTTGCTGCCAGTTAAACAATACAGGTAGAAGTTGACGGCACTGTTGGAGTAGGTCAGGACGTTGTTGACTGCATAGAAAACTGCATGGTATCCATAAATAATTGGGTCATCGGGAGCAGCATATGGTAAGAGGCTGTGTACTTGGAGAGGTGCTGTTAGGAGAAAAAAAGCAACACATGTAGCAATCAAGGTGACAGTCAGTGAAGATACTTTCCGCTGCCCAGAATCCTGGCTAGTTTGTTGCATAGTAAGCTGTTTGCTCATTCTGACCGATCTGACCAGTGACCAGAGAAGAGCACTGTTGCTGACCACCAACACTGTGAATGGTACAAACCAACTTTCAGTCATGGTTATCCAGTGCCAAACCGTGTCAAAAAACCACCGGTAAATTTCTGATACAGCATGATGA
>JADBJO010010673.1:25000-27500 GCA_016801955.1 Conus betulinus | reverse complement strand
TTACCTTGATTCAGATGGATGATGTTGTGTGCCATATTACATTGATGTACATGGGAAAGGTAAAACTTTGTTATTGTGATGTATATGGTATGATTTAATTTAATGTGCGTTGTACAACACAATGCAGAGCACCACTATACAGTGCAACACAATACGAACACAGCGCAGCAATTCACACCCATCATACGGCGGTGTGTGTGTGTGTGTGTGTGTGTGTGTGTACATAGGCTGGGCATCATACCGTGGCAGTCTTACTTTCAGCGGGTGTTGCCTGTTCGAAGCAGCCAGAAGGCCTAGCGCTTCTCCCTGGTGGCCGCGTTTGGGTCTCTGCTTTTCACCTCTGCGTGTGGGGCCTAGTCCACCATGGCTGGCAGGTACGAGCTCAGAAGTCCTGCCAATGAAAGATTTCTTTCTTTTTTTGTTTCCTTTTTTTCTTTTTCTTTTTTTTTTTTCTTTCTTATTGCTGTCCCGTGTTCTGTGCAACCTCAATGGCACTCACTCATGCCGCTCATTCCGACCCGTGTCCACAGCCAGTCTGCCCTGGCGTGCCACAGCCCGGGTACCGACAATCCACCAGGGAACAGTCTATGTCAAGTCGTCAAGAGGCAACCCACCAGAGGAGAAACTGCACTGCCGCCGAGTCACTTCAGTGCTGTTCATTGAAATGACTCGGCGGCAGTGCAGAATAGAGAATATTTCTTGCATGCCCATCTATTCCAAGACCCCAACGTTAACTGAATGAACTGTCGGATCTCCATAGCCATGTGATTTACCAAAACAAAGTCAGACGTGGTGTTATCAACTAACTTTGTCCTGTTTGAATGTGTGTGTTCTGGTGGAAAACTTGGAACAAATGTAAGTCTGTTAGGATTAATATAGAAAATCTGAATGACTGCTGTCATTAGTTGATTTGCTCTCTCTCTCTCTCTCTCTCTCTCTCTCTCTCTCTCTCTTAATGTCCTATTTGAATGTGCTCAGAGATTATGTTTAAAAGTTAATCTGGAAAAAAAAGAAAAAAAAAAAAAAACTAAAGTCATTGTTTTACAGAAAGGTGTTTTTTTAAGTAGAAAAGAACGTTGGTTCTTTGGTGATAAGCAGTTAGATGTTGTAAATTCTTATAAATACCTAGGTGTTACTTTTTCAACAAAGCTTAGTTTCGATGCTGCTACTGGCCACGATCATTGCATTCGCGGTAAAGAAAGCTACCATAGAAATTCCGAAAGAGTTACGAAAACTCAGCTGTTTTTCACCTAAGCTGTTCTTCAGGATTTGTGATGCTCAGGTTGTTCCTTCTCTTTTATACGGATCGGAACTTTGGGGGTTCAAACCACGAGAATCTATCGAAAAAGTTCATTTGCAGGTCTATAAACTATTGCTGAGCGTCCCTCCATTTACACCTAATGATATGGTATATGGAGAAATTGGGGCATTTTCCGTTGTATATTACTTTAGCAACGAGATGTATTCAGTTCTGGTCCAGACTACGCAGGCAACCACTGATAAGGTACTCCAGAAAAACCTATGATGTGCTTCTTGATTTCAAAATAGAAACAAAAAGATGCAAAATTGGGTCACATATAGTAAAACACTGCTTTGTTCAAACGGTTTTGGGTATGTCTGGATGTTTGGAGATGTAACCGACGAGAAACATTTTATACAGATATTCAAAGAACGCCTACAGAACTGTTTTTGCCAACGTTGATATTTTCATGTATCAGACAGCAATTGCCCTTAACTACACTACTCATTTAAAAACACACCTTTGAACGTGAAAAGTATTTTGAATTCTTTAAGAACAGGCAATTCAAAACTGCCCTCGTGCGTTTTTAGAATGGCAGTTTCGAGCATAAACAGCCATGTTTTCTGCTTTTTCGGCAATGGATTAACCTGGTTATCCCCTCTGCCAGGCGGACGATGAGGAAGAATTCCATATACTATTCGAATGCCAACAATATAGTGAGCTAAATACTGCATTCAAAGTGCGGGGACCTACCTTACCAGACGTGGGCAATGCACAAGGATTATGAGTAGTAGCCTTGATTCTCAACTGAATTTATCTAAATTCCTCTTTTTTGGCTTTGAAACGCAGAGCAACTTTTGTTTTATGAACACATTTTTTTTTCTGCGATTAGTGTGGTTGATAAGGGATTCCTGGCAGTGTGTGAATGTCACGTTTGTTTGTCTCGTTTTCAATTTAACAGTTGCTTATTTTTTCTTCATTGTAACGGGCCAGAGGCCTGTACACAATAACAGTTTGCTGCTCTTAGAGACCGGATGTGTCCATGTCGACCAGTCGGATTGCCTTTAATGCCCTCTAACAGATGAAAACAGAGGATGTGCATCAGTTCGTAGTCACTGAATTCTATCTTTGGGTTCTGACAACAGCAAAACGTGAGCATTCAGCCTGAATTTCAGTCAAAGAGCTGTTGAGAACGCGGGGTCTCCTATATGTTGCCTAGCACGTATTGCTCAGTACACTACAGTCTGCGCAAGAAGATTG
>JADBJO010010673.1:10000-22500 GCA_016801955.1 Conus betulinus | reverse complement strand
CGCACCTACATATCGTTTGATCCATATGCGCAAGCTCGCGTGCACGCGCAAGCGCGTCTATGCGTGTATGTATACGCGCGCGCGCGCGCGCGCGCGTGTGTGTGTGTGTGTGTGTGTGTGTGTGTGTGTGTGTGTGTGTGTGTGTGTGTGTGTGTGAGACAGAGAGAGAGCGTGCGTGCGCGCGCGAACGTATGTGTGTATTGGGTGTTTTTTTTTTTGTTTTTTTTTTTTTTAATAAATAAGCAGCTATGATGTCACTTTGCTTTCCGTAATTTATTGCCTCTCTAACGACAAGTTAAACTTTAGAAGCTGCATCACGCTGCATTGTTTCACAGTACACTACACATTCAGACATGTATTGTTTTCATTTGTTCGCTGTTGCTGTCAGTGATATCGGATTTTGCGTTTTAAAAACGCTGGGGCTGAGGAGCAGACTAGGGTGGAAGAAAGGAGGGTGCAACAATGAGATGTGGTTACATAGAACAAAAATAAAGGACAGATGAATTATAGGACAGTAACTATGAAAAATTATAGAAAAATAACTAAAGTAATCTAACTTACGATTATGATTATAAAATGTTCCTTAATGGACTTTCCAAAAGGTGTCTCGTTAATTTAACAAGAGAAAATAACTGGCAACGAATCTAAAAAGTCAACATGCCCAGTGTCAGCACTTGGTATAACACCATTCAAAAAGGGTTTCGTTAGTTCACAATCAAAAATCACATGTTGAACTGAAAGATCCCCACGACATACACACTTAACAGTCTGGCAATACTTGGTTCGTAGGGAATTACATAAAAGTCTAAAAAGCCAGGCTTGAAACCGGTCGGCTAATCGACACAAAGTTTGACAGAGTTTGCTGACGAGGTTTTGATGAGGAACTGTATTGACTCCAGAAATCCCTTTCGATGATATGACTAATTTCCTTGTGTGACAAAGGACAGTCAACCTTAATACTACCTAATATATTCTTTGCTCCCCTTTTTGCTGCTCTATCTGCTTGATCGTTAAAAAATGAAGGAGGTGTGCGATGGGACCCACGAAAAATACAACATTAGTACCTTTCATGTAAAGACAGTGCAACATGTACTTAATCTCAAATAATAATTCCTCTCTCTGTGTATTTTCAAAACAATGCAAACTTTTTAATACTGACTGTGAATCAACACAAAACAGGATATTAAATATTGAGACTGGCAAGGAAATTAAATAATTTAATGCCATCAGGACAGCAACAAGTTCAGCTGTAAATATGGAATGACCCTTACCTAAATAATATGATTTTTCAGCTTTGTAATCTGGAATTACAAAGCCAGATCCCACTACTACCATCATCAAGAACTGAGCCGTCAGTGTATACTTTCAAATAGTTAGTAAACTTTTCTTCTTCCATGTCAATTTTGACAGATGCTGCTAACACATGCGGCGACATCGCTTTATTTAGATCAGAAGAAAAAATGTTAACTTTTACTTCCGTTTAGTTCCCAAGGGGGTACCGGCGGAACCAGTACGCGAGGCGCTACCTCGTGTGGGTTAATCTTTGATGAATTAAAAACGTCTGAAACATATGAACGAAGCGTCTCTAAATTTGAATTTTTCTGTGCATTTTTCGAAAAATCAATGTCGGATCGTGTATTTAACTCTTCAAGGTCGTCCACGGCAATCCGTCTCACTACATATTTTACAGAACTTATTTCCTTTCTTCATCAAGTGGCAAAAGGCCTGCTATCTTATAAACTTCAGAGGACTTAGTGTGCACAGGTACACCCAGGGACAACTTTACAGCTTTACTGTCAATTCTTTGAAGTTTCTTTAAATGCGATCGCGGAGCTGAAAAGAATAATACCTCCTGTCCGTAAGTCAATCTTGATCGTACAAGACTGGTTGCTAAATGCAACAAAACTTTGGGATCCTGTCCCCATGGAGAGTGACTGACAATTTTTTAGAAAATTCAAACTTTTAACCGCTTTAGTAACTATCGAGTCTATATGTTTTTTTTTTCCAGTTTAGTTTTGGTGTAAGTAGGACGCCTAAAAATTTTACTTCAGTTTATAAAAAAAATTCCCGTCCTCCCAGAAAGAATATAGGCAAGTACTTGGGTTATATCCATTGTTAAAGAGAACCAAATGTGTCTTTTCAACAGAGAATTGAAAGCCGTTCAAATGCATATAACTATTTAATTTATCGCTCGTTCTGAAAGAGCTTCTGAATATAATTTATGTGACGTAAATTTGTTCTTTTCTTTAAAGATACATTAATCCATATTGCAATGTCATCAGCATATTGAGCTACCTTGGTATATGATGAAAAACATGTAATAAGTCATATAGCATTACGTTGAATAACAAAGGGGAGATAATAGAACCTTGTGGAATTCCCATATCTATAGATCTTGAGGATGATAAAGTCACACCAACTTTGGTCATTATATGTCTCCCACTTAAAAAGGATTTCACATAATTGTAGACGTGACCAGAAAGACCAATTTGTTTTAATTTATAGTAGTCGGCTGTGCCACACTCTATCGTAAGCTTTAGTAAGATCAAAGAAGGAAGCAAGGACACTTTTACGTTTAGAAAAACTGTTTCTTAATATGAGTAGTTAGTCGTGTCAGGTGATCAATTGTACTTCGTCCTTTTCTAAATCCAGCTTGATGTGAAGAAAATACATCATTTTTATCACAGTAATAGGCCATTCTGAAATTTACTATTTTTTCCATGACTTTTCCAGTATGAGACGTGACTGAAATGGGTCTATAACTAGACGTCTCAGACCGAGGCTTGCCCTGCTTTAGAATAGGAGTCACAATAGACGTCTTCCACTTATCGGGAATTTGTCCACATTCCCAACATTTGTTAAATAATTTATGTAAAATGACTATCCAGTCTCTGGTAAATGGTTTAACATAGTGTAAGAAATCCCATCCAAACCAACCGAAACCTTTTATTTCCCAACAGACGGATAGCATTCCTGACTTCCTGTAAAGATATTGATACATTTATAGTACTGTTGTTGTTTGGTACAGGATCTCTATAGTTATCAGTATTTTTTTTTTTTTAATCTAAAACGACTTTTGTTCATTAGGCAAACATTCCGTACAACATGTTTTAACGTACATAGATGCAAATTCCTCAGCCTTTTCTTTGGGAGATAGAAATTCTTTACTTGTTGTTTTGATCGGGTAATCTTGGAGTTTAATGCCCGATTTCATTTTTCTTCACCTTATCCCACACCTTTTTCAGTCTTTACAGTCAGATACTTCATTTAGACAGAACTGTGACCAGTATTGTCTTTTTGCTTGCGCTGTGACTCTGTTTGCTTTTATTTTTGTACTGCACACATTTCTTTATGAGCTGCATCTTTTATCTCTTGCACAGGAACTTTTCTAACTTTTAGCCAGTAAGATAAGCTAATGTTTTTTTTGCTTTAACAGCATCCTCGCAAGCCTGATTCCACCAGACATTCCCTGAGAATGTTTCACACCTTTTTGATCCTTTTTTAGGAATAGCTAGAGCAGCAGCCTCAAGAACTGCTTTCTGAAAGTTATCATCAAAAAGATGTTAACATCCTCACAAATAACTTCACTCTCAGTCTTCTCAGTGAGGTAATTTTGAAAAGTTTTCCAATCTGCCTTTATGTAATTAAATTTAGGTATAACATCTTCACCACTAACTTCAGATCCAACGGATTCTTTAAAAGATAAAAGTATTGGCACATGGTCACTACCTAGTGGTCATTGGCTGTATCCCACTTTGCTGTTAATGCTAAAGCAGGTGAAACAAAGGTTAGATCAAGCGCCGATGCTCTATGATGAGATATGTCTGGGATGCGCGTAGTTCTCCCGTCGTTAAGCAAAACTAAAGATGAATCCACAACAGTTTCCAGAAAATCAGGGTGAGAAACTATTTGACAATCTTTCATCCCAGAAAGGAGCATGAGAATTGAAATCGCCACCAACGATCCACTTTTCTTTAGAACAGTTTAGAGAACGTAACCAATTAGTATTTTGCCCATCAGGGCCCTTAGGGTAATAAACTGATGCAAAATGTAAAATTTGATTGTTTGAAACTTTCAATTTTATAAAGGATGCCGACACATTAACTGTATCTTTTGTAAAAGAAAGAGGACTAACGTACGTGTAATCTAAACCACATTGTACATAGATAGCTGTACTAACTTTATCAGAATCTTTGCATATATGATAAACCGGGGGATAGTAATAACCTTGTAACTTTGGCAACTTCTGCTGAGTGACATTTAAGGACTGAAGGAGAAGTACATGATGAAATTTACTAGAAAGATGCATACACAAATTATCAATATTAGTTGACAAGGAACGTGCGTTCCATTGTAGAACCGACAAATTATCACATGTGTTGTTCTTTTTCTTCCTGGTCATATGTTAACCTAATTTAATGATGGATAAGTATCATATAGGTGACGCAGTAGTTTGTGTGTGTGTGTGTGTGTGTGTGTGTGTGTGTGTGTGTGTGTGTGTGTGTGTGCGTGTGTTGGGGGGGGGATATGTTTTGTGTATATTTCTTATAACATCAACAGTCACCGTTTTCTTTCTGTGTGGACATTGGTGCTCCTGGTTCCACGTCTCTGGTCACTTGCACATGATGTTGCATCATACGACATTAAATCACATTTTGGTACATCATAGCACATCACATCGCCCCACATCGCATCGCAATCACATCACATTACACTACACTACTGTCCAGGTTTAAGAGCAGTGTCGGCAGCCGTGTGCTGTCTGTAGATAGTTCTGTCATCATCAGTGATCGCTCACTCAGTACAGCACAGTACACTACACTACAGCACCATATAATACAATGCAGTACAGTCCAGTACTGTATAAAACAATGTTGTGCAGTACAGTACAGCACAGCACAATAAATGGTGTGTTGTCCAGATCGGAAAACAATGTCAGCAGCCGCCATGTCATCTTCGGATAGAGCTTGAGTCATTCTCAGTGTGTTCAGTGATAAATTACATTGCATAACATTGCAGTACATTGCATAACATTATATTACATTACATTGCATTGCATTGCATTACATTACATTAAAGTTATTCTTTTCTTGGTCTGGAAGCAGTGCCAGCAGCCATCATGGCGTGTTTAGACGCTGCTTGGGCCATTCTATTCCTATGTTCAATCAATCATTACATTACGTTACATTACATTACATTACATTGCATCACATTACATTACATTACATCACATTACATTGTATGTTTTCCTGACCTGGGAGCAGTGTCACCAGCTGTCATGTCGCCTTTAGAAAGTGCTGGTATCATTCTCCATGATAATCACACGTCAGGTCACGTCACGTTACGTTACCTTATGTTACGTTTCGTTACATGATGTGTTTTCCTAAAGGCCTGAAAGCAGTGTCAGCCACCGTCAAGTCGTCTTTAGACCAAGTTACACTACGTTACGTTACCGCACGTTACGTTGCGTTACATTACATAGTGTGTGTTTTCCTGGTTTAGATGCAGTGTCAGAAACCATCATGTCGTCTGTAGAAAGTGCTTTGGTCATTCTCCATGTTCACTCAAATGTTACATTATGTTCCATTGCATTGCATTGCGTTGCATTACATCACATTGCATTACATGGTGTGTTTTTCCTGGACCGGGAGCGGTATCTGCAGCCGTCATGTTGTATGTAAAGTAATGCTTGGGTCATCCTCCATGTTCACTCACACATTACATTACATTACATAACATGGGTGTTGTTGTCCAGGTCTTGGAGCAGTGTCGGCGGCCGTCATATTGTCTGTGGACAGTTCTGTATTTGGGTCATCCTCCATCTTCACTTACACATTACATTACATTACATTACACGCCAGGTCTAGGAGCAGTGTCGGCGGCCGTCATATGTCTGTGGACAGTTCTGTATTTGGGTCATCCTCCATCTTCACTTACACATTACATTACATTACATTACATTACATTACATTACACGCCAGGTCTAGGAGCAGTGTCGGCGGCCGTCATGTCGTCTATGGACAGTTCTGTCCTTGGGTCATCCTCCATGTTGACGCACAACGTGTACAGGGCTACCCTAAGACCCAAGGTGAGTGAATTGTCTGTTCCTTTACCAACAGTCTGAGTGAGTTCAGTCCGGACTGACTTCGTTTTTCCCAGTCTGATCCTCACACCTATAACCGTCTCTAAAGCAGTGCTTTTGACAAGGGAAACTGATAAAAGGGCCACAGTAGATATCCATGGGATGAGTGTTTGGCTGTTCAATTTTTTTTTTAAATCCTCTAATTAGGATTTTTGGTACTGTATGTTATCATTTCACTGTTAGAAGAGATGTGGGTGTACATCTGGAAATGCCATATCGAGAAGACTGCATGGGCGGAGGACAGTGTCACTCTCTGTTTGTTGTTGTTGTTGTTGTTTGTTTGTTTTGGTTCCTTTCTTTGTTTATTGTCTCCATATAACAATGTTGACTTACCCTGGGGATTCTTTACCACATTTTCTCGGGGACAGCTTCCCAATTGCCGAGAGTTCGTTTACGTGCGCTAAGGGCGTGCTACACATGGGATCACAGTTGATGGCATCGACTCCTGGGAAAGACCCTGGCAGTGATGTTACGCCTGGGGATAGGGAGAGAAGGGATGATGTGATGAGTTGTGTCCAAGTGACAGACATTGCAGATAAGTACACAAAGTTTAAACAAATATGAGGTATCAAAACCATGATAACAATAAACTGTGTATATCTCCGAGTAGTTATAGTCATTGGTAGGGGGATTTACAGGTGGTGGCTCCTGTGTATGTTGGATCAGAACAGGCACCATGATTACTTTCGAAGTGGCTCAGCAGCAATGCACTGTCGCCACTGGCAGGTTGACCTATGACGACTTCACATAGATCATACCGTATGGACTGTCTGTGTTAAAAGTGCGACACACCTGCTAGAAATCAGTGGGTAATTAGACTCTGTGTGTGTTTGGGGATGGGAAGGGTGGGGTGTGTGTCTGAGAGAGAGAGAGAGAGAGAGAAGGGAGGGAGGGAGGGAGGGAGGGGAGAATTAGAGTTCTATGAGAATCAGTGTGTTGGCACGCAGTAAGAGAACGAGTGGCAGGCCGACAGATGTACAATGTGTGTATACACATGGGGTTGTTGCGAGGGAACGGAGACTGGAAGGACAGGCGAGTAAACGCACGCTTGTTCCCATCTCTTCCTCCTCTCTCTCCCCTCCTCATTCCTCCCTATGCACTCTTCCAGATCACCTCCTCACCTTGTCTGCTCAAGTATGAGACAAATCAACAGGTGAATGGCGATGGCCCAGTTCCGACCAATCACAATGATGTTTACAGAAGTGGACGAATCATGAAGCCCGACGCACAGTTTCATATTTATAAACAAAAAGTGACAAATAACATTCAAGATCAATGAAAACGAAGAACGAGCTGTCACTTACCTCCTCAAATTGGGTGCAAAGTGGATGGTGAATGATTTCATCGTCAATTTTCAACGTCCATTTTGCGCCCCAGTTTTAAGAGGAAAGTGATAGCTCGTTCTTTGTTTTCATTGTCTGTTGTTTATCTTGTCTGAAGAAGCCCAAAGAGGTCAAAGCGCATTGTGTTTTTTTGTCTTGTAATTTTGTTTGTCCCTTTCGTCCGGTGGAATAGTGTGTGTGTGTGTGTGTGTGTGTGTGTGTGTGTGTGTTTTCTTTTAAGTTTGTTCAATTATCGTCTGCATTCAACTTTGAAACTAACGAGAGTAAACAGTTCAGTTTCTTAGTCAACCTCTTTTCATTCAAAATCCACGTACTTCAATATGTTCCAGATCAACGTGTTCTTAATCTAGATATCAAAAGAAAACGACTAGTTTTCAGCCATTGGGTCTCCCCCCCCCCCCCCCCCCCCCCCCCCCCCCCTGCACTTAAAACACGAACATTCTGTGACTGGTAGAGATAGGCGTTTGGGTTTTTTGTTTGCTTTTTTGTTTTGTTTTGTTCTCTGTGTGTGTGTGTGTGTGTGTGTGTGTGTGTTTTGTTTTTGCCTCAAGCATTGTAGCATGTACGCTTGCTAGCGGTCGGTCTCAAACCTACAACCCCCACCCCCACCCCCACCCCCCACCCCCACCCTGCAACTGCTTCTAAACAGTTTATTCATGTTTTCAGGCCTCTGACCCAGAGTTGCGGTGGATCCAGCGAGTCTCCATCATCCTTATCGTCATCGTCCTACCCCCAGCTGACGTCAGCCCTCTTCCTACGTCACACCATCGCGTACGCCGCCCTGACGGACTTCCTGGTCGGCGCAGTGCTGCGGGTTGGGGCCGGGGAGCTAACGGTGGGTCTGCCAGCAGTGATCCCGCTACCCAGACTACGACGAGGAGGCCAGAACTCAGGAGTTTCCGATCCGGGGGATCGCCTTCCTGGCCTCCATGCTCTGTCTGGCCGGTGTGTCGTGGCTGGTGGACCTTTGCTTCAGGAAGGGTGTGCTGCCCGCGTGCTGTGACGTGCTGGGGCTGGGGCGGGGGGAGGGGGGCTGCTCAGAGGTGTACATCATTAACCAGCGAGGAACCTCGGGGTCGGGGGCTCGGGGAAGCGCCTCCACCGCCGCCAATGCGACGTCAGCGGCGCAACAGCTCGGCAGGAAACTGATGTCAAAGACAGATAACGTCAGGGAGTCGTATCTTCTTCATAATCCCGCCTTTGTGGAGAAACATTGAGGACGCTGTCTCGGTAAAACGTTGGTGAGGTTGACTGAAGTGGTGATGTGGTTCACAGGTGGATTTTTTATCTAAAAAGTACCGATCCTCACCACCTCACCCCTCACCCCCCAGACTCCAAACACTCATATCTGTCCCTCAATTCCCACCCTTATCCCACGTGCGCATACACACGCACACCCGCACGTACACACACACGCATGCACGCGCGCGCGCGCGCGCCACACACACACACACACACACACACACACACACACACACACACACACGCACGCGCACGCACGTACGCACGCACGCGCGCGTGCACACACACACACACACACACACACACACACACACACACACACACACACACACACTATTTTTCGTAACTCGAGTCGTGCCATCTTCGTGGATAAAAGTTGAATATCTATTGCTGAATATCATCGAAAACATATCAAGACTCTTGTCTTGCCTTTTATTTTTGTAGGGGCTGTTTGGGGAGGTCGCAGTTTGAGGGGATGTTTGTTTCAGCATCTTCAAACACTTGATGTCATTTGGTAACCTCAAGGACTATTGGCAGCCTTGAGAATGCATCACATTGAGGACTCTTAGTGACTTGGGGACAATGATTGCTAAAAAAAAACTTTGTGACTTTTAGGACACATAGCCTTGAGGACATTTGGTGACCTAGGGCACATTTGGTAACCCTCAGGACATTTGATAAACTTGAAGACATTTGGTGATCTTGACGACATCTGGTAACCTAGAGGACATTTGGTGATCTTGACGACATCTGGTAACCTTGAGGATATTTGGTGATCTTGACGACATCTGGTAACCTTGAGGACATTTGGTGACCTTGATATCTGGTTACCTTGAGCACATTTGGTCACCCTGGGACATCTGGTAACCTTGAGGACATTTGGTGATCTTGACGACATCTGGTAACCTTGAAGACATTTGGTGACCTTTATATCTGGTAACCTTGAGCACATTTGGTCACCCTGGGACATCTGGTAACCTTGAGGATATTTGGTAATCTCTGGGAACATTTGGTAACCTTGATGACATTTGGTACCCTTGAGGATATTTGATAATCTCTGGGAACATTTAAGGTCATCATTGAAACTTGAGGACACTTGGTGACCATAAGGACATCACTGAAGAATGGATACATTATGACCTCTGGGACCCTGGAGCCTTCAGATCAGTTGGTATATTTGAAGACGCTTGGTAAACTTGCACACACTTTGTAACTTTGCAGTCACTGCAGAATATTGGTAACTTTGAAGTCAGTGCAGAACACTTGGTAATGTTGCAGTCATTGTGGAACATTTGGTAACTTTGCAGTCATTGTGGAACATTTGGTAACTTTGCAGTCATTGCAGAACACTAGGCAAATTTTCAGTCATTGCAGACCAATTGGTAATTTTGCAGTCAGTGCAGAACACTAGGTAACTTTGCAGTCATTGCAGTAAACCTGGTCACCTTGAAGACATTTAGCTACCTTGATGTCATTGCCAAACACTCTGTAATCTTGAAGGCACTTGGTAACATTGCAGTCATTGCAGAACACAAGGTTACCTTGAGAACTCTTGCTGATCTTGCAGCCATTGCAGAACACTTGGTGACCTGTCAGTCATTACAAAAAACTTGGTAACCTTGCAGTCATAGCTGAACACTCAGTAACCTTGCAGTCATTACAAAATAATAGGTAACCCTGAAGATACTTTGTAATCTTGCAGTCATTACAAAACACTTCATGACCATGAAGACACCTGGTAACCTTGCAGTGATTGCAAATCACTCAGTAACCTTGCAGTCATTCCAAAATACTTGGTAATCTTGAAGACACTTGGTAACCATGCAGTCATTGCAAAAACATCAGTGACCTTGCAGTCATAGGAGGATGTTAGGTAACCATGAAGACAGTCCATAGTTTGGTGTTATGTAAGAACTCTTGGTGACCTTGAAGTCACTTGATCTTCTTGAGGACACCCGATCACAGTGAGCTGTACGTTTGGTAACCGTGAAGACGCTAGGTAATCGTTGAGACACTTTTGATGACTTGAGAGCGTTTGGTAGCCTTGTGGTCTCAAAAATACATTTGGTAATCTTGAGGCACTTGGTAGCTTTGCGGTCACGCGCGAGACACTTGGTCATCTCGAGGTCACATGATACCCATGCGGTCACGTACAGACATTAAAGACTCTTGGTAACCTTAAATTTAGGTGGTACAGAAGGGGTCATTTGAGAACACAGGATAAACTCAAGAACACTGGATAGGCTTGAGGTTACAAAGTTCTCTGCCGAATGACGTGGGACCCCCTTTAATCAAAGATTATGCCAACTCGCCAATGAGTGCAAAACCTTACTGACCACTGGAGGGTCTTCACCATACAGCAGCCTCCATCAGTACCTCCCGGAATCCTACCTAAGTAAATGAAGAAGAAACACCATCATTGTGGGACTGAGAACAGGGCACTCCAGACTGTGACATCACATCTCCACAAAATTCTACACTGGCGAGTCTTCAATTTATCAATGCAGCCCCAGTGACAGCGGAACATTCCCAACAACACTAAAAGTAGAAACCTAGCCTGCCAACATACCGATGAGTGCAAAACTTTGCTGACTATTGGAGGCCTTCACCATACAACAGCCTTTGCCATTACCTCCAGGATTGCTGCCTAAGTAAATGGAGAAGTTTTCCTATGGTACTGTTGATCTCACTTGATCATCACCCATCAGTGACTGATAAATGATATTTTTTTTAATGTAATGTGTGTGTGTGTGTGTGTGTGTATATATATATATATATATATATATATATATATATATATATATATATATATACATACATACATACATACATACATACACAAACAAAGCTTGCTCATGTCTTAGATTGAAGAAATAGGGGGAGATAAACATTCATATCTGCAGTGGTAGATAATTCTGCCTAACAGTATGTGCTTGAGTGGGTGAATGGGGAATAATAAATGCTCCTCAAAATGAGCCCTCAGCAAGCTTATAGTCTCCAAGGGGAAGACAATCTCTAATACAGGGGAAATTCACTAACATATAACTCCTGGTCAGATACATTCGAAACCTGATTGTTTTTCTCGTCAGTGACAGCAGCAAGTGGTAACTTGACTCATCTGCTCTTTCGGTTTGAAGAAAGAATGCTATCCCAGAAAAAGGCTGGTGTGCAATAATTGTGAATAATTTTAAAATAATATAATATTGGTATACGTTTCGACTATATGACTCGTCGAATTCTGTCAGCGACTTTTGTTCAAACATACACTGATGGACATGTGGGGTCTCGATGGATGGAGTTATCTCAGAATTATCCCTTTGTAGTCGGCGGAGGCTGTGTCTCAACGGTATAAGAATATGAAACTATTCATCACCAATAAGGACAAAAGAAGTGTTCCACTGAAGACAGAACTAAAAGGCGACGGATTTCACATGCACAAGGGGTAACCAGCTGTCTGAGAAGATGGGTTTGAGGCCATACTGGTTCTGTCTCCTATACTCCATTAGTGCGTGGAGTTGTGAACTTCCTGACTGTCCGAAACTCTCTACACCCTGACGTAACAGGGAATCATCAGTGAATTATTCCGTTTACACCCATTACATTTGAAACACATGGACCATCTGACACAAACCGTGATCATCTGTTAATCAATTCGTTTATGATCATAACCTTTGAAACAAATGGACCATTTTTGTTCTTTGCAGCTTTGTTCAGTGATTTGTCTTCATGTACTTTGTCGCTTTTTTCTTTCTTACGATATATACTACTGGCAA